>JARQOD010003570.1:0-63400 GCA_033576555.1 Oophaga sylvatica
CCGTAGTTGTCCATCTATGACTTTTATCCATTTTATGATTCCCTGCTGTTTTTACATAGTTGTCCCATCTATGATGTTTATTTAGGTCTGCCATTGTTTTCTCCAGCTGCGCCCACCACCACCATTTTATGTTCCCTGCTGTGTTCTATGTTGTAGGCTATGTAAGCATTTTATTTAAACCATTCTGCCGTTCTCACATAATCCTTTTTTTATTAAAGATGGCCGATAAGCATGAATTTCTGCGGGAATTCATTGAGATGTACCGCTCGATCCCTTGCCTGTGGAAAATAAAGTCGGCTGATTACAGCAACAGGCTAAAAAAGAAGGAGGCGTACCAAAAAATGGTTGAAGCTGTGCAAAAAACCGTTACCCCGTTGAACCAGCGGATGATTCATCGGTCAAAAAAACGGATTCAGGCCCTCCGCACAGTTTACAAAAAAGAATTAAACAAAGTACAAAATTCTAACCAAGTCTGGAGCCGGGGCGAAGACGTTTATGTCCCCAAATTTGGGTGGTACTGTGAGCTGTTTTCTTTCACAAGGGACCAAGAAGTACCCAGACAAAGCGACTTCCATGTTGGAACCAGACCCGGTGATCCAGGCGGACTCCCCTGTCGTAATGTAAGTACATTTGTATTAAAACACATTTTAATGTAATGCCAAAGGCATTGAAATTAAAAATATAATTGTGAAATGTAGATAAAATGGCTGAATTAATCCCTTCATGTACTGATAATTTTGTAGCTCAACGGTTGAGGCCTATCCATTTACAAGTGTCGTTTTCACATTTTTTGCTGTATTTTGGGTGTTATTAGTGTGAAGATAAATTTCGTAGATTTAACATTCGTTTTTTGTTCATGCAGGACACGAAGAGGCTGTCTCCACACCTCCGACTGAAGAAAGACAAGCATGGCGTTGGTCCCAGACGACGAAGTAGTTGAACCACCTTTCCTCATCTGTGCGGAGCTGGCTTACATTTCTGGCAGAAAAAGGAAGGCTCCCACCTCAGCTACCCAGAATTGATCGAAAAGCCAAAAAGTGGTTACGGCGGAAAAGACCAACCAAAAATAACTGACTTTGCATACTACGCAAATTTGAGAAGCTCCCAACACTGGATCCTATACAGCGGGATAATGCAGAGAGACTCATGTTTGAGGTCCTGACTCAAGCATCATTAGGAAACCTTGATAACAGTTATGTCGTCACGGCCAGACCGCAGTACCCCCGGGAAAACTCATGGCCCAACAATCCTGTGCCGAACCCAATTGGGATAAATCCCCCAACCCAAAAAGTTTTTTTGCTCCACCTTATTTTTATACACCGCCGAGGGCAACATGGTAATGGCAACGATCCATGTTACCAGCAGTTGTATTTTTAAAATATTTTCAAAAGTTTTTTGTTGTCTATATTTTTTTTACATTGTTAAATTTTTTTAATAAAAATTTATTTTATCTAGTGAATTGTGGTCTCTTATTCTTATTAATGTAAACAATTTTTTTTGACAACTATTAAAATGTTGTATTTTTTATTCCATCTACTTGTTTTCTACTTGTCACACCCCGGGGTCATGGGAAGTACACGCAGTCATAGGAGTTCCAGCACTGGTAAAAAATGAAATGAAAAAAATTTCAAAAATTAGCAACATTTCTTTTAAAGGCCCTGGTCTAGCTATAACACTAGCGCTAAAACCTTATAAAAAAAATTTACACAACAGCTGCGTATATAAACTTAAAATATATATAAATATATTTTTTGTCATATATATTGTATTAAAAAATAAACCAAAAGAAAAAAAAAAACAATATAATATAAAAATAAAAAAAAAAAAATTATGACTGCCCCCGTTTGGAGGCCACCACAAAAAAAAAAAAAACAATACAATAATACAAATATAAAAAAAAAAAAAAATTAATGAGGGCCCCGGAGTCCAGCCACAACCCTCTCCAGCATCACCCCGTGGTCATGCAGAGCTCCCATGGCAGTGTGCATTGCTACCATTGCGGTGTTTTAAATTTCCGCCATCAGCCGACGGTGTGACACCCAACAGGTCCTGGGCAGTGGGGATTTCTGTGGAGGTAATGGTAACAGTTAACAGTGAATTCTGTTGCAACATCAACATGTACATGTTACATGTTTGTTAACACTTACGGTTTTCGTCCGACTGCGGTTCACCTGAGGACCCGCTGACTGCCCACCCAGAACCTGTTGCACCGCCGGCTAGGGAAACACAGAAAAATATATATATCACAACAGCCATTACACATAAGACCTAACAAAGTTGTCTGAAGCTTATATTATGTGTGTAAATTACCTGAAGGCGAGCCTGCATCCATGTCACGGGGTGACACTGGAGAGAAGCCATAGAAGCCAAATCCTGGTGAAGGGCTGGATGACCCCAAATCTGGAGGAGGGATTGCTGCTGGTGAAGGGTATGTAGGTAAGGTGATGCAGGTGGAGGGGTAGCTGGGGAAGGTGATGCAGGTGGAGGGGTAGCTGGGGAAGGTGATGCAGGTGGAGGGTTAGCTGGGGAAAGTGATGCAGCTGGAGCTGGTGAAGGTGGTGCTGTAAATAAAAATACAATTCAGTCAAATAATCCTTCTACTAACCCCGTCACTGCTGTACTCGCATCACTGCTGGTACTCCTGTCACTGCCAGTACTTCCATCAATGCCTGTAACCCCCTCACTACTGGTACTCCCATCACTGCTGTAACCCCATCACTGCCGTACTCCCATGACTGCCGTAATCCCATCACTGCTGGTACTCCCGTCACTGCCAGTACTTCCATCAATGCCTGTAACCCCCTCACTACTGGTACTCCCATCACTGCCTGTAACCCCATCACTGCCGGTACTCCCATGACTGCCGGTAATCCCATCACTGCTGGTACTCCCGTCACTGTAAGTACTTCCATCAATGCCTGTAACCCCCTCACTACTGGTACTCCCATCACTGCCTGTAACCCCATCACTGCCGGTACTCCCATGACTCCCGTCACTGGTGGTACTCCCGTCACTGTGGGTGCATTGATATAGGTAGATAACCCACAAAACATAACCTCTCCAGATACCTCATCAATACTCACTCAGTTGCCTGCAGAACTGGACACAGATGCTGGCGACCCTCTCGCTAGACCTGTATCGAAGGTCCGCCAGCTTTTTACGGATCTGGGTTGTGGTCCGCTCCACAGCAAAGCGTCTCGCCAGGCACCGACGGATTTTATGCAGGACTACCTTCTTGTGGGCATAGGATGCGCCACAGATTGCCTGCAATCATAATCCATCTATCAATTTTTCTTATTAAATAACGAACCTCCGCGTCACCCCACGGGGCGCAACGCTGTCTCGCCGCCATGTTATCAAACAACAACGCATGAAGGACGCCAGCGTCATGACGTCACAGCGTAGTACGTGCGGTTGCACTTGCGACGTGAGACGCTATTGCGATCGCAAAATGACCTGAAGCAGCCATGCGCCCCAGCCACGCACAGATATGAGATGCGGTTGCGATCGCAGTTGCGTCTCATGTCTGTGCGTAGCTGGGGCACCATGTGAGAATCGTCACCTTGCGATCGCAGTGGCGTCTCATGTCTGTGCATAGCTGTGGCACATGTGAGAATCGTCACCTTGCGATCGCAGTGGCGTCTCATGTCTGTGCGTAGCTGGGACACCATGTGAGAATCATCACCTTGCAATCGCAGTGGCGTCTCATGTCTGTGCGTAGCTGGGGCACCATGTGAGAATCGTCACCTTGCGATCGCAGTGGCATCTCATGTCTGTGCGTAGCTGGGGCACCATGTGAGAATCGTCACCTTGCGATCGCAGTGGCGTCTCATGTCTGTGCGTAGCTGGGGCACAATGTGAGAATCGTCACCTTGCGATCGCAGTGGCGTCTCATGTCTGTGCGTAGCTGGGGAACCATGTGAGTATCGTCACCTTGCTATTGCAGTGAGGTCTCATGTCTGTGCATAGCTGGGGCACCATGTGAGAATCGTCACCTTGCGATCGCAGTGGCATCTCATGTCTGTGCGTAGCTGGGGCACCATGTGAGAATCGTCACCTTGCGATCGCAGTGGCGTCTCATGTCTGTGCGTAGCTGGGGCACCATGTGAGAATCATCACCTTGCAATCGCAGTGGCGTCTCATGTCGGTGCGTAGCTGGGGCACCATGTGAGAATCGTCACCTTGCGATCGCAGTGGCGTCTCATGTCTGTGCGTAGCTGGGGCACCATGTGAGAATCGTCACCTTGCGATCGCAGTGGCATCTCATGTCTGTGCGTAGCTGGGGCACCATGTGAGAATCGTCACCTTGCGATCGCAGTGGCGTCTCATGTCTGTGCGTAGCTGGGGCACCATGTGAGAATCGTCACCTTGCGATCGCAGTGGCGTCTCATGTCTGTGCGTAGCTGGGGCACCATGTGAGTATCGTCACTTTGCTATTGCAGTGGGGTCTCATGTCTGTGCGTAGCTGGGGCACCATGTGAGAATCGTCACCTTGCGATCGCAGTGGCATCTCATGTCTGTGCGTAGGTGGGGCACCATGTGAGAATCGTCACCTTGCGATCGCAGTGGCGTCTCATGTCTGTGCGTAGCTGGGGCACCATGTGAGAATCGTCACCTTGCAATCGCAGTGGCGTCTCATGTCTGTGCGTAGCTGGGGCACCATGCTGAGAATCGTCACTTTGCGATCGCAATGGCGTCTTGCGTCGGATTCGAGCATGCAAGTGTGACACAAAGGATTCCCTGGTCAATGTAGACCTTTACCTCCCAATTTTTTTTTTTTATTTTTATCACAAATTTTTTATCTCCTATATGACGAAAAATATATATATTATATATTTTAACTAATATACGCAGCTGTGTGTATTATTTGTTATTATTTTTAATTATAAGGTTTGAGCGCTAGTGTGACCATGGGCCTTTAAAATAAATGTAAATTTTTGAAATTTTTTTCTTTTTATTTTTTTAACAATGCTGAAACTCCTATGACTGCTGGTGCTCCCATGACCCTGTGTGTGACAAGTAGATACAAAGTAAAAAAAAAAATATAGACAACAAAAAACTTTAGAAAATATTTTAAAAACTACAGCTGCTGGTAACATGTCTCGTTGCCATCCCCATTACTTCCTCCCCACATCTCACCCATCATTAGCCCTTCTCCCATATTGGTAAAATAATTGAAAGAACACGAAGGCATTTTTAAAATAAACATTTTTTATTATTAAAAGATAGTTAAAAAAAAAACATTCTCAAAAGCAAACTATATCTGCTGCTTCCAACTCACTGCACCAGGCCCGTTAAAGTATTGGCAGTACTTGTCTCGGCCGGCCTTCGCATCGTCCTTGCTCCTGCCTTGATTCACAGGTTGAAGGCCTGCAATAGCGGGATCATTGTCACGTCATTCTCCAAGCACCACGTCACCATTGCTGTCCGAGTCCATGAAACCTGGCGGACTGTAAGTACCAGCATCGCGTTTTCGTAGAAAATTGTGCAGCACACAACAGGCCAACACCACAGAGTCTATCGATTCCAGCTTCATGTTGATTGGAGTGTGGAAAACCCTGAAGCGGTTGGCCATTATGCCGAAGGCATTCTCAACAACGCGTCGTGCCCTTGACAGTCTGTAATTAAAAATACGCCTTTCCCCTGTCAAAGTCTTTTGTAGGTATGGTTTCACAAGATGCTCATGAAGGGGGAAGGCTTCATTGCCCACAAAAACAAAGTTTAGGTTGGCGGTGGTGTCCATGTTGGTTGGCAAGTTAAGTTTATTATTCAACAACCGTTCACCAAAAGTTGTGTGCTCCAAAACGCCACCGTCAGAAACCCTTCCATTAATGCCAACATCAACGTTAATAAATTCATAATTGGCATTAACAAGGGCCATGAGGATCATGCTGAAGTAGCCCTTGTAATTATAGAAATAGGATCCACTTTTGGCTGGTTGCGTGATCCGCACATGTTTGCCATCCAAGGCACCACCACAGTTTGGGAACTGCCAAATCCTTTCAAAATCAGAGGCTATAATTTGCCATTCCGCCACTGATTTGGGTAAAGGCATGTAGCTCCGTAAACTGCGGATGATGGCATTGCATGTCTCTGGAATTATTACGCCAAGCAGCGATCGAGGAACTGCATTAGAAAATTGCAAGTCTTTCATTGAACGTCCGGTTGCCAGAAATCGCTGCGTTACTGCCAAACGTTCCTCTGCTGAAACAGCTGCACGCATCCGTGTATCCTGCCGTTCAATGAGTGGCCTCACACATTCCAGTAGGAGCTTGAATGAATCCTCCGACATCCGTAGATAATTTCGGAAATCCTGCGGATTCTTCTCCTGCAACTCCCTCACTAGATGCATGTGGGTGAATTTGGACCTCTGCTCCAGCCAGTCTCTGGTCCACATGCGACGCTTTCGTTTGGAGCGCCTCTCTTCCACCCATGCCTCTTCTTGTCGATCTGCCTCCATCACTAATGCAACTGCCACAATCACACACTCCACGGTGGTCAGGTTCATTATGTGCAACCTGTACGGTAAAGAAGAGAAAAGTTAATTACTATTACTAAAGTGTTTAAACAAAATAAAATAAAGAATAAAATAAAAAATAAAAAAAATAAATAAATTGTTTATTGTTAACTTTTCAGTTAACATTTAAAAAACAGTTTACAAAAGCCTAAAATTGTGGGGGGTGTAAAATAAATAAAGCAGACAAAAATAAAAGGTGTAACAAAAAAACGCATCACACAACATCAAAAACAATATGTAACTTGAATCCAAATATCCAGAAGATCCAAATCCAAATGCCAAAGATGAAGCGCTCTAGACAGGATCGCCAAACCCACACACTATCTTCGCAACAATGCACAAAGGGACACTGTAGCGACTCAAACAGGATTGCGAAACCCCCACACACGATACTATCCTCGCAACAACGCACAAAGCACAGAACGTTGGAGTCATCCACAAAGCGCTCTGGAAACAATGGATGGGGGCGCAGTTATTATTGCTGAGGTGATGTTGTGGTCACCAATCGGAGCTGAAGGGCGTTACTAAAGAAAACCCAGTCCCTCCTGCGCCGCTGACATATGCGTCGTCAATGAGGTCGCACATCGTTCACAAAAGGTGTCAAACACAGCAATTCAGGCTCACCAGCGGGACGCCAACGATCAAAATACAGCCCAAACCATTCTTGCACGATCAGCGACATCGCAGTGGGGGCCACATCGCCGCTACATGTCACACACAGCGACGTCGCTAACGATGTCGCTACTACATCATAAAATCTATGTCGCTTGCCCGATCTCGCTCGCGATCTCGTTTAGTGTGGCATACCCTTTAGAGTGATACCTTTATTGGCTAACCAGAAAATTATATGTTCGCAAGCTTTCAAAGCGCAGAGGCTCCTTCTTCAGGCAAGAAAAAGACACATTTGAGGCTTACTACAGTGGGAAATTTGTTCAAGAGGTGGGAGGTGTGATGTCTTCTACAGATAAGCAAAGGAAATCGAATGAGCATTTTCTTACAAATGGAGAGGCAGTGGGAACGGTTAAGGTGAAGGTGTGAACTGTGTCCATGTAGTGAGTCATATATCCAGGTGCTAAACTAAGTCCTAGTGTCAAAGTATTGAACATCCTTATAAGTTTGAATTCCCATATTTTTCTCTCTGTCATCCTTGAAATTACCTTTTAGTATTAAGATACAGGAAAGATGTATATCTTAGTACCGTGTTAGCCAGTAGATAGAAAAATATTTAGAATTGAGAGTCCTCAGTGGTTGATACCTTTTAATGGCTAACTGAAAAGATGGTAACAAATTGCAAGCTTTCGAGACTACTCAGGTCTCTTCATCAGGCTAGACTAATACAAAATCTGAAGAATCACATATTTATACACAACACAGCACAGAAATAATGCAATAGGTAAGACAAGTGACGTGAAGCAGAATAGTCATTATGGCAGAGGGATGAACATAAATATTGGAACAGTTCATAGATAAGGAATGTGGAAGTTTTATTGCCCTCTGATTGGGGTCTGGTAATGTTTTGTGATGCTCTCACAGGGTCTTTGGAGTAAATTCCTTAATTGATGTAAAACGTCATAAATCCATGTGACAGGTTCATTCCAGCATTAAGAGTGTCAAAGGTCACCATCAATTTGTATTTGCAAACTCTTCTGTGTCTCTGAGATGTGAAACTACCTTTCAGTACAAGTAATTTCATGTCCATCATGCTATGACCAGGGGAACAAAAATGTTTTGCCACAGGTAGATCCATTCTTTTTTCTCTTATTGTGTGGCGATGAGAATTCATCCTTGTTCTCAGTTTTTGCCCGGTCTCTCCCACATACAGACCCCCAGTTGGACATTTAGTACATATAATTAGGTACAAAACATTAGATGTGATGCAGCTGAAAGTACCTGGTATCTTGTAGTCCTGATGGGAGTTGGGGATCTTTATCATGTCCGTGGTCATTATAAATGGACAGGTTTTGCATTTCTTCTCGTTGCAAGGAAAGGTTCCTGCAGCTGTTGGGGAGGACAGGGAACTTCTGACAATGATGCTTCTTAGGTTGGGGGCTGCCTAAAACACAGTAGAGGGGGTTCTGGAAATATGGATTGTAATCGGGCATCTTTTTGTAGTAAAGGTTGTAGTTTCCGTGCAGCTCCCCTTAGAAATCTCCAGATTTGGATTGTAGGTGACCACTAGAGGCACCCGGTTATTTTCTTCTTTAGTTTTGTAATGTAGCAGGTGATTCCTTGATATTCTGGTGGCTCTTGTAATTTGGTTTTCAATTGTTCTTGGATGGTAGCCCTGATTTAAAAAGGTCTTTCTAAGGTGACCAAGGTGTTCATCTCTATCCATGGGGTTGGAACATATACGGTTGTATCTGATGGCTTGGCTTTAGACAATAGAGTTTTTTATGTGTTTTGGATGGAAACTGTCCCATTTAAGGTATGTTGGACGGTCGATTGGCTTCTGATACAGGGATGTCTCTATTTCATTGTTCTTTAGCTTAATGATGGTGTCCAAAAAGTTAATTTCAGTGCTGGAGTAGTTGAGTGGGATGAAATTGATTGAACTGTTCATGGAACGTCTTTAGCTGTTGCTCAGACTCCGTCCAGATGATTAAAATGTCATCAAGGTAGCGGTAGTAGGCCCGAGGACTGATGGGACATGAGGACAAAAAGTCGCTTTCAAGCTTGGCCATGAAAAGATTTGCATACTGTGGAGCCATTTTACTTCCCATAGCAGGAGACTGCGCCTGAGGGAATACTTCAATGATACAGAAGATTTAGATAACACTCGGACTGAAGGAAAAGGGATCCCAACAACCAAGAAGAGGTCAGACTGGACACCTCCTCCTGGACGCAACCCTCATTTGGATAAATATATAGACTCATTCAGATATTTGATAAAATCCACCATCATAGACACCAACAGGAGACAAGCATCCAACATCAGTGCCCAGGAGAGAAAGGCCATACAGTCTCTGAAAACCAACAAAGAAATCATCATTAAACCGGCTGACAAGGGAGGTGCAATAGTCATGATGAACACATCAGACTATATGAAGGAAGCAAACAGACAACTTACGGACACACGCTACTACAGAAAACTGGAGTCGGACCCTACACAGGACTATTACAAGGAACTAAGCAAGTTGGTATCTTGTCTGCCTGACAAATCCATAAGAGCCGATGACCTGATACCAGAGAGTCCAAGAACAGGGACATTCTACATGCTTCCCAAAATCCACAAAGCTGGGAATCCAGGGAGGCCGATTATTTCATGTCTGGACACTCTTACTAGCAGGTATCTGGATGGGTAGAGGGCATTCTTAAACCTCTGGTAAAGGATACACCCAGCTACATTCAGGACACAACTGACCTACTGAATAAGCTAGCGGCAATAGGCCCCCTACCAGAAGGAACCATCCTGCCACCATGGATGTGGAATCTTTGTACTCTAATATCCCACACCAGGATGGATTAAATGCCTGCAAAGTCTACATGGAAAACACAGAGAATGATGCTGATTCTGTGGTGAAACTCACAAAATTCATCCTCACCCACAATTACTTTGAATTTGACGACAAGATCTATCTTCAGGAGACTGGCACAGCTATGGGAAGTAAAATGGCTCCACAGTATGCAAATCTTTTAATGGCCAAGCTTGAAAGCGACTTTTTGTCCACATGTCCCATCAGTCCTCGGGCCTACTACCGCTACATTGATGACATTTTAATCATCTGGACGGAGTCTGAGCAACAGCTAAAGACGTTCCATGAACAGTTCAATCAATTTCATCCCACCATCAATTTAACACTCAACTACTCCAGCACTGAAATTAACTTTTTGGACTCCATCATTAAGCTAAAGAACAATGAAATAGAGACATCCCTGTATCAGAAGCCAATCGACCGTCCAACATACCTTAAATGGGACAGTTTCCATCCAAAACACATAAAAAGCTCTATTGTCTACAGCCAAGCCATCCGATACAACCGTATATGTTCCAACCCCATGGATAGAGATGAACACCTTGGTCGCCTTAGAAAGACCTTTTTAAATCAGGGCTACCATCCAAGAACAATTGAAAACCAAATTACAAGAGCCACCAGAATATCAAGGAATCACCTGCTACATTACAAAACTAAAGAAGAAAATAACCGGGTGCCTTTAGTGGTCACCTACAGTCATGGCCAAAAGTTTTGAGAATGACACAAATATTATATTTTCACATGATCTGCTGCCCTCTGGTTTTTATGTGTGTTTGACAGATGTTTTTATCACAGACAGAAATATAATTGCAAACATATGAGTAACAAAAGCTTATATTGACAGTTAGAATGAGTTAAAGCAGCAAGTCAATATTTGCAGTGTTGACCCTTCTTCTTCAGGACCTCTGCAATTCTCCCTGGCATGCTCTCAATCAACTTCTGGACCAAATCCTGACTGATAGCAGTCCATTCTTGCACAATCAATGCTTTCATTTTGTCAGAATTTTTAGGTTTTTGTTTGTCCACCCGTCTCTTGATGATTGACCACAAGCTCTCAATGGGATTAAGATCTGGGGAGTTTCCAGGCCATGGACCAAAAATCTCTATGTTTTGTTCCCTGAGCCATTTAGTTATCACCTTTGCTTTATTGTTATGTTTCGGTAGCTGAGGAGTGCAGGCAAAAAAGGCAATACACCAGAGCAGTTGGAATCTATGAGATTGCAGTACCCTGACTAACCACAAGAACTAGAGGCAGCCGTGGAGCGTTCCTACGTTGGTCCTAGACGCCTCGTCACAGCCTGAGAAACTAACTACACCTAAAGATAGAAATAGGAAAGCTATCTGCCCCGGAGCAGAACCCCAAAGATAACAGAAAGCCCCCAAACATGTAATGGCGGTTAGACAAGAAGAAATACAGACACAGACAGAAAATAGTATGAGCAAACGTTGGGGCCCAAACTAACTAAATAGAAAAGGATAGGAAGGGTACTTACTGCAATCCCAGAAAACCCTGAAAAGCACCAACTCTACTAATTTCAAAAACACCTGAGATCACACGACCTCTACCACCTAAATTAGTTCTCTGTGTAACAAAATCAAAACAGCAGCCACTGAAAAAACTGGAAAAAGCAAAGGTACAAACATCAGTGGCTGAACTAAACTGAGAGGGCAAAAGCCCCCGGAGGGGACCCTGAAGGCCCCCACAGAAGTGCAGGACAAAATGCAAAAATCAAGCACAAAAACAAAAAGAAGAAAATGTCCTATCTGTTAGCAGGAGATGCAGACACGACACAGCAGGCTACAAAGGAAACAGGAATCAAGGATTCAGACCAGAACAATTGATCACCGGCAACCCTGATGGGAAGGTGACTCCCTTATATAAGACCAGTCAGTAACACCTGATTCCCAATCCTCACAATCTTCACAATCTTCACTGGACAGACCAGCACTGCTTGTAACCACCAGAGGGAGCCTCTGCTCAGAACTCATCCCAAGCCCACTCACAACAGTACCCCCCCCCTTGAGGAGGGGTCACCGAACCCTCATTTGAGCAACCAGGTCGGTCAGGATGAGTTCTATGGTACACACGGATGAGTCTCCTAGCATGGATGTCCGAAGCAAACACCCAAGAATTGTCTTCCTGACCATAACCTCTCCCCTTAACCAAATACTGGAGTTTCCGTCTAGAAAAACGAGAATCTAATATTTTCTCAACCACATACTCCAGATTGCCCTCAACCAAAACAGGGTCAGGAGGCACAGCAGCAGGAACCACTGGCTCAACAAACCTCTTCAACAAGGACTTGTGGAACACGTTATGGATCTTAAATGTCTCTGGAAGAAGCAAACGAAAAGAAACAGGATTAAGAATCTCTATGATCTTATAAGGTCCAATGAACCTAGGCTTAAATTTAGGAGATGCTACTCTCATAGGAATATTTTTTGAGGACAACCAGACCAAGTCACCCACTTTAAACCGAGGACCATCAGTCCTATGCCTGTTAGCAAACCGCTGGGCCCTCTCCTGAGAGAGGGACAACCTCTCCACTACCTGGTCCCAAATCTGTTGCATACGCTCCACAACAGAGTCAACACCTGGACAGACAGAATCCTCCGTCTGTCCTGAAGAAAATCGAGGGTGAAACCCAGAATTACAGAAAAACGGAGACATCAAAGTGGCAGAGCTAGCCCTATTATTAAGAGCAAACTCAGCCAAAGGCAAAAAGAGAACCCAGTCATCCTGATCAGCAGACACAAAGCATCTTAGATAAGTCTCCAATGTCTGGTTTGTTCTCTCAGTTTGACCATTGGTCTGAGGATGAAATGCCGAGGAGAAAGACAATTGAACACCCAGTTTAGAACAAAAAGTCCTCCAAAATCTGGAAACAAACTGGACTCCTCTGTCAGACACTATGTTCTCAGGAATGCCGTGTAAACGAACCACGTGCTGAAGGAACAACGGCACCAATTCAGAGGAGGAAGGCAACTTAGGTAATTGCACAAGATGTATCATCTTAGAAAACCTATCACAAATCACCCAGATTGCGGTCATTCTCTGAGAAACAGGAAGGTCGGAAATGAAATCATAGAGATATGGGTCCATGGTCTCTTGGGCACAGGCAATGGCATCAACAAACCACTAGAGCGAGAGCAAGGTTTGGAGCGAGAGCAAGTCCCGCAGGACTGCACAAATTCCCTGACATCACGAGACAAGGTAGGCCACCAAAAGGACCGACTAACCAAGTCTCTGGTACCAAAAATTCCGGGATGCCCAGCCAACGCGGAACAATGAATCTCAGACATCACACTCTTTTTCCACTGGTCCGGGACAAACAATTTTCCAACAGGGCAGCGCTCGGGCCTATCCTCCTGACACCCCTCCAGAGCAAGTCTCAAATTAGGTGAGATGGCAGAAAGAACTACACCCTCTTTCAAAATAACAGAAGGATCAGATAACTCAGGAGAGTCAGCAAGGAAGCTCCTCGAGAGGGCATCCGCCTTAACATTCTTAGTGCCAGGAAGAAAGGAAACCACAAAATTAAAACGTGTGAAAAACAAGGCCCATCTGGCCTGTCTAGGATTGAGTCGCTTGGCAGATTCCAGATAAACCAGATTCTTATGGTCAGTAAGGACCACCACCTGATGTTTGGCTCCCTCCAGCCAATGTCTCCACTCTTCAAAAGCCCACTTCATGGCCAATAACTCCCGATTACCCACGTCATAATTACGTTCAGTAGGAGAAAATTTTCGAGAGAAAAAGGCACAAGGGTTACTTTTAGAGGTCTCTGGATCTTTTTGGGACAAAACGGCACCTGCCCCAATTTCAGAGGCATCAACCTCCACCTGAAATGGCAGAGAAACATCAGGCTGCCGTAGAACAGGAGCAGAAGTGAATCTCTGCTTAAGTTCCTGAAATGCAGAGACTGCCTGAGGAGGCCAATTCACCACATCAGAACCCTTTTTGGTCAAATCAGTTAATGGTTTAACAATAACCGAGAAATTACCAATAAATTTACGATAAAAATTGGCAAAACCCAAAAATCTTTGAAGAGCCTTTAATGAAGTAGGTTGGACCCAATCACAGATGGCCTGAACCTTGACCGGGTCCATCTCAATAACAGACGGGGACAAAATGAATCCCAGAAATGAGATCCTCTGTACGCCAAAAAGACACTTTGATCCCTTCACATACAGAGCATTCTCTCTCAAAATCTGGAATACAGTTCGAACATGTCTCACATGAGAGTCCCAGACATTAGAAAAAATCAAGATATCATCCAAATAAACAATCAGAAATGTATCCACAAAATCCCTGAAAATGTCATTCATGAAGGACTGGAAGACAGAAGGAGCATTAGTGAGCCCAAAGGGCATCACAAGGTACTCAAAATGCCCCTCCGGGGTATTGAATGCTGTCTTCCATTCATCCCCGTGCTTAATGCGAATAAGGATATATGCCCCCCTGAGGTCAAGCTTGGTAAACCAAGTAGCGTTTTTCACCCTGGAAAACAGGTCAGAAATCAAGGGTAACGGGTATTGATATTTCACAGTAATATTGTTCAAAAGACGATAATCAATACACGGCCTTAATGAACCATCCTTTTTGGCCACAAAGAAAAAACCGGCACCTAAGGGTGAAGAGGATGGTCTGATATGACCCTTCTCCAATGACTCCTTGATATAAGACCGCATAGCGTCATGTTCAGGTACAGACAAGTTAAAAAGGCGACCTTTAGGGAATTTACTACCAGGCACTAATTCAATAGCGCAGTCATAGCTCCTATGGGGAGGCAAGGATGCAGATTTACTTTCGCTAAATACATCAGAAAAATCAATCAAAAAGTCAGGAACATCCTGAGCCTGGGGGGAGGCAGAAAAAACAGGAGTGTTGGTATTAACACATTGGCAGCCCCAACTGGTTACAGACACAGATTTCCAATCCAAAACAGGATTATGAGACTGTAACCAAGGGAAACCCAGTACGATAATATCATGCAGATTATACAGAACCAAAAATTTGCAGCACTCTTGATGATCAGGTTCAACCCTCATTATCACCTGAGTAGAGAACTGAGGTTTATTCTCAGCCAAAGGGGTAGAATCGATCCCCAGTAGGGGAATAGACTTCTGTAGGGGTATCAAGGGAAACCCACAACGTTTAGAAAAATCATAATCCATCAGGTTAATAGCTGCTCCAGAATCAATGAAAGCCTGAAAAGAAAATGAGGACAGAGAGCATATCAGAGTGACAGTTAATAAAAACTTAGTCTGAACACTACCCAAGACAACTGAGCGTGCAAAACGTCTTCCCCGCTTAGGGCAGACTGAAATAGCATGAGAGGCATCACCACAGTAGAAACATAACCCATTGCGCTTTCGAAACTCATGACGCTGTGCCCCAGACACCACTCTATCACACTGCATGGATTCAGAAGCAGGTTCACAAGGCAACACTATTCCACGCATACTTCTCTGCTCACGCAAACGTCTGTCAATTTGAATCGCTAATGACATAGAATCATTGAGACCAGAGGGGACAGGGAATCCCACCATAACATCCTTTACATTATCTGACAGACCCTTCCGAAAAAGGGCCGCCAAAGCGTCGTCATTCCACTTGGTCAGGACTGCCCACCTACGGAATCTCTGACAGTATAACTCAGCGTCATCAAGCCCCTGATTTAATGCCAACAAGGCTTTTTCAGCTTGATCAGTGACATTAGGCTCATCGTACAATAACCCCAAAGCCTGAAAAAATGCATCAACATCACTCAAAACAGGATCCCCAGGTGTCAGGGAAAAAGCCCAATCCTGAGGATCGCCGCACAGGAGAGAGATGACAATTTGAACCTGCTGCGCTGCGTTACCTGAGGACTTAGATTTTAAGGCAAAAAACAATTTACAATTATTTTTGAAATTCTGAAAGTTAGCTCGATCCCCTAAAAACAAATCTGGCATGGGAATCCTAGGTTCCACAACAGGCAACCTAGCAAGATATGCAGCAATACTCTGAACCTCAGTGGCAAGCTGATCCACACGGCCAGACAACTGTGCAAACTCCATTGAGAGAAAAAATCCTCCCCAGCACCCAGAGATACAGAGGGAAAAAAAAAAAATGCAACAAACAGAAAAATATCTCTGACAACTCTGACAACCGTTTTTTCTTTCACAAATTTTTTCCCTTCTGTGAGTACCATACAATTTTAAATTTTAGGCCGGTGATACTGTTATGTTTCGGTAGCTGAGGAGTGCAGGCAAAAAAGGCAATACACCAGAGCAGTTGGAATCTATGAGATTGCAGTACCCTGACTAACCACAACAACTAGAGGCAGCCGTGGAGCGTTCCTACGTTGGTCCTAGACGCCTCGTCACAGCCTGAGAAACTAACTACACCTAAAGATAGAAATAGGAAAGCTATCTGCCCCGGAGCAGAACCCCAAAGATAATAGAAAGCCCCCAAACATGTAATGGCGGTTAGACAAGAAGAAATACAGACACAGACAGAAAATAGTATGAGCAAACGTTGGGGCCCAAACTAACTAAATAGAAAAGGATAGGAAGGGTACTTACTGCAATCCCAGAAAACCCTGAAAAGCACCAACTCTACTAATTTCAAAAACACCTGAGATCACATGACCTCTACCACCTAAATTAGTTCTCTGGTGTAACAAAATCAAAACAGCAGCCACTGAAAAAACTGGAAAAAGCAAAGGTACAAACATCAGTGGCTGAACTAAACTGAGAGGGCAAAAGCCCCCGGAGGGGACCCTGAAGGCCCCCACAGAAGTGCAGGACAAAATGCAAAAATCAAGCACAAAAACAAAAAGAAGAAAATGTCTTATCTGTTAGCAGGAGATGCAGACACGACACAGCAGGCTACAAAGGAAACAGGAATCAAGGATTCAGACCAGAACAATTGATCACCGGCAACCCTGATGGGAAGGTGACTCCCTTATATAAGACCAGTCAGTAACACCTGATTCCCAATCCTCACAATCTTCACAATCTTCACTGGACAGACCAGCACTGCTTGTAACCACCAGAGGGAGCCTCTGCTCAGAACTCATCCCAAGCCCACTCACAACACTTTATGGCAAGGTGCTCCATCATGCTGGAAAAGGCATTGTTGATCGCCAAACTGCTCTTGGAGGGTTGGGAGACGTTGCTCTTGGAGGACATTCTGGTACCATTCTTTATTCATGGCTCTGTTTTTAGGCAAGACTGTGAGAGAGCCGATTCCATTGGCTGAGAAGCAACCCCACACATGAATGGTTTCAGGATGCTTAACAGTTGGCATGAGACAAGACTGGTGGTAGCGCTCACCTTGTCTTCTCCGAATGAGGCGTTTTCCTGATGTCCCAAACAATCGAAAAGGGGATTCATCAGAGAAAATAACTTTACCCCAGTCCTCAGCAGTCCACTGCCTGTACCTTTTGCAGAATATCAGTCTGTCCATGATGTTTTTTCTGGAGAGAAGTGGCTTCTTTGCTGTCCTCCTTGAGACCAGGCCATGCTCCAAGAGTCTCTGCCTCACAGTGCGTGCAGATGCACTCACACCTGCCTGCTGCCATTCCTGAGCAAGCTCTGCACTGCTGGCAGCCCGATCCCGCAGCTGAAACACTTTTAAGAGACGGTTCGGGCGCTTGCTGGTCTTTCTTGGGCGCCCTGGAGCCTTTTTGGCAACAATGGAACCTCTCTCCTTGAAGTTCTTGATGATACGATAGATTGTTGACTGAGGTGCAATCTTTCTAGCTGCTATACTCTTCCCTGTTAGGCCATTTTTTTGCATTGCAATGATGACTGCACGTGTTTCTTTAGAGATAACCATGGTTAACAGAAGAGAAACAATGATGCCAAGCACCAGCCTCCTTTTAAAGTGTCCAGTGGTGTCATTCTTACTTAATCATGACAGATTGATCTCCAGCCATGTCCTCATTAACACCCACACCTGTGTTAATGGAGCAATCACTGAAAAGAGGTTAGCTGGTCCTTTTAAGGCAGGGCTGCAATGATGTTGAAATGTGTTTTGGGGGATTTAGTTTATTTTCTAGCCAAATATTGACTTTGCAAGTAATTGCTGTTAAGCTGATCACTCTTTATAACATTCTGGAGTATATGCAAATTGCCATTAGAAAAAGTGAAGCAGTAGACTTTGTAAAAATTAATATTTGTGTCATTCTCAAAACTTTTGTCCATGACTGTACAATCCAAATTTGGAGATGCTAAGGGGAGCTGCACGGAAACTACAACCTTTACTACAAAAAGATGCCCGATTACAATCCATATTTACAAACCCGCCTCTACTGTGTTTTAGGCAGCCCCCAAACCTAAGAAGCATCATTGTCAGAAGTTCCCTGTCCTCCCAAACAGCTGCAGGAACCTTTCCTTGCAACGAGAAGAAATGCAAAACCTGTCCATTTATAATGACCACGGACATAATAAAGATCCCCAACTCCCATCAGGACTACAAGATACCAGGTACTTTCAGCTACATCACATCTAATGTGTTGTACCTAATTATATGTACTAAATCGCCAACTGGGGGTCTGTATGTGGGAGAGACCGGGCAAAAACTGAGAACAAGGATGAATTCTCATCGCCACACAATAAGAGAAAAAAGAATGGATCTACCTGTGGCAAAACATTTTTGTCCCCCTGGTCATAGCATGATGGACATGAAATTACTTGTACTGAAAGGTAGTTTCACATCTCAGAGACACAGAAGAGTTTGCGAATACAAATTGATGGTGACCTTTGACACTCTTAATGCTGGAATGAACCTGTCACATGGCTTTATGACGTTTTACATCAATTAAGGAATTTACTCCAAAGACCCTGTGAGAGCATCACAAAACATTACCAGACCCCAATCAGAGGGCAATAAAACTTTCACACGCCTTATTTATGAACTGTTCCAATATTTATGTTCATCCCTCTGCCATAATGACTATTCTGCTTCACGTCACTTGTCTTACCTATTGCATTATTTCTGTGCTGTGTTGTGTATAAATATGTGATTCTTCAGATTTTGTATTAGTCTAGCCTGATGAAGAGACCTGAGTAGTCTCGAAAGCTTGCAATTTGTTACCATCTTTTCAGTTAGCCATTAAAAGGTATCAACCACTGAGGACTCTCAATTCTAAATACTTTTAGTATTAAGACTTTTAAGTCTATCATACAATGTCCAGTTCCAGAGAAATATTTTCCCACAGGCGTGTCCATTTTATTCCTGATTGTATGTCTGTGTAAATTCATCCTTGTCTGTAGTTTTAGCATGGTTTCTCAAATATAGATAGCTCCAGGGCACCTCGTACATTGTATCATGTACACCACATTGGAGGATGTACATGAAAAGGAACCCATGACCTTATTGTCCTTATTTGTGTTTGGTACGCGGACTGTATTTGTTGGTAATATGTGGGTACAAGTTTTGCATTTTTTATTGTTACATGGGAATGTGTCAGTCACTGATGGTGATGAGAGGACACTTCTGACAAGGAGCTTCCTTAAGTTAGGGGGCTGTTTGTAGGAGAGAAGTGGTAGTTCTGGGAATATGTCTTTCAATTTGTGGTCTCTGTGGAATATGGGTTGGAGATCAGCACCAATTTTACTAAGGATGCTCATGTGGGGGTTGTATGTGACCACAAGAGGTACCCTGTTGTTGTCCTCTCTCAGTTTGTAATCCAGGAGGCTGCTTCTTGGGATTCTTGTAGCCCTGTGGATCTGTTCATCTATTACCAGTGGATGGTATCCTTGTTGTAGGAACGTATTCCTCAGTGATAGCAGCTGTAGTTCCCTGTCTTTGCTGTCTGAACTGATTTGAATATATCTCAGAGCTTGACTGTAGATGATGGATTTTTTTGTGTGTCTTGGATGAAAGCCATTCCATCTAAGATATGCTGGGCATCCTGTATGCTTATGGTAAATTGATGTTTGTATGGTGATTTCCTTTGCTTATCTGTAGAAGGCATCACACATCCCATCTCTTGAACAAATTTCCCACTGTAGTAAGCCTCAAATGTGTCTTTTTCTTATTAATCCAAATGTAATCTTGCCTGAAGAAGGAGCCTCTGTCCTCTGAAAGCTGCGAACATATAATTTTCTGGTTTGCCAATAAAGGTATCACTCTAAGAATACTCTTGTCATCTTTGGAAGGAAAAGTATTCACATCAGTTTTTGAATGTAAAATTTGCTGGAATAATTAGCGAACGCTATGTCATGTTTGGAGAGTCCCTGATGTGCCTAAACAGTGAAAATCCGCAACATGTGACACCATTTTGAAAATTAGACCTCTAAGGCCGGAGTCAGACACAATGTATAAAAATACGGTCCGTATTTTACTGTCGAAATACGGCAAAATGTTCCCTGAACACTGATCGATATGTGATCCGTTGCCAATGCGAGGATGCGTTTTTTGCGCATGTAGGTATCCGTAATACATCCGTATGGCATCCGTATAGTGTTTTTTTCTCGCAACCTTGCAAAATTGACATTTAACGGTTTTGAGGCCTGAAAATAATTTCAATCCTAATCAGCAACCCTATATCTTGCCTCTACAACAGGTGGCAGCCTCCAATCTGTCCATTTTGGTTAAGTGCTTGTGTTGGTGTTTTTGTGATTTGTGTGGAAAATGTCAGACAGATTTAGTTTCACCCCAACTGAGCGGGTGCTTTACGACTGGGTTTTGTCACATCGCTTTGGGCAGCCATACCCTGTGATTGTGGATCCGAGGAGGAGGAGACGATTGTGGGGCCATCTGCTTTTAAGGCAATGCCTCAGTAAAGGCCATTTCCATCATCTATATGCATCTCTGCGGAGCCATCCCAACAAGTTTTTACCAGTATTGTCACATGAGCGTTGCCACCTTTGATATTTTCTTGGAGACAGTGGACCCTGGGATCACCTTTCTGGACAACAGGATGTGCAAATGTATTTCTGCTGAGGAGCAACTTATCCTTTCGTTACGGTATGTGTTCCTCCACCTTCTACTCTATGTTGATGATGTTTATAAATGTAGTATATATTTATTTAAAAACTTTTGTTAATATTTTTTGGAAGTTAAATTCAAAAATACAAAGTCTTGTTAAATATTAATATTCATTTTTGTTTACATATAGCCATTGGAGCTCTTTGAATGTTGTTCTGGCATGGCTTGTTAGGTAGACACTGTAACTTTCAGTTTGGTAATTTTGTTTAAACATTGCAAATGTTACCTAATTTTTATTTATTTTTTCTTTTAGCTTTCTCACAACTGGTCTTTCACATGCGGCACTACATCATGAATTTTTAATCGGCAAATCCACAATATCAGGCATAGTCCTCCCTACCTGTTCTGAAATATGGTCCCGACTTCATCAAGTCATCATGCATGAGCCAGAGATGGAAGACTGGTTGCGGATTGCCTGAGGATTGAGGAGACCTGCCAGTTTCCAAATTGTATTGGATGGGAAGCACATCCGTGTGCGTAAGCCGCCAAACTCAGGGTCCCAATTCTATAATTATAAACAATATTTTTCTGTAGTGCTGTTGGCCCTGGTCGACAGTCACTACAGGTTTATATTTGTAGATATTGGGGCCTATGGAAGAACTGGAGACTCTAGAGTCTTCAATTCTTCCATTATGGGTTGGCGGCTGCGCAATAATCAGTTGGACCTACCACCACCAAGTCAGCTTCTAGGCTCCAATAGTCAACCTGTGCCTTATGTCCTTGTTTCAGATGAGGCCTTTCAATTGACCTGTCATGTAATGAGGCTCTATTCTCATAGAAACCTGGATCACCCCCGCAGAATCATTACCTTACGCCTATCTCACGCACGACATCTGATGGAGTGCGCCTTTGGCATTCTTTGTGCCAAATGGTGTGTTCTCCAGTCAGCCATTCAGTTGAGTGAAGCTAATGTTAATGAGGTAATTAAAGCATGTGTTATCCTACATAACTTCATCCGAATACATGATTGCTCCTCATCTGATGGTGCTGAAGTTGTGTTAGGAAATGTGGGTATGCCTATTCCTGATGTGATACACCCCCATCGTCCGCCCTCTGTACTCAAAGTACGTGATGTGTTTACTAATTTTTTTTGTTAGTCTTCAGGGATCTACTCCATGGCAAGAGGATGCTATCTCTATGTTATAATTGTTCTTTATGTTGTGAATTAAAAATTCTGTTTAATCTTGAAGTCTTGAAGTTGGTGTGGGGTTTCCCTTACATTGTGTAAAATGTTGAAATATAAAGATGGCCAATTATTCCATTAAAAAAACACACCAAAGTCATATTGTTTTTACATTTTTTAAACCAAAAATATAACTTTGCAACAAAAAAAACATATTTAACTTATGGCTTTTGTGCAAATATACATTTGGGCTAGAAATATGTTTCACATTTGACAAACATACATTTTTGTCAAATACAGAGCTTTGCATTAGCAACATAAAATACAAAAAACAAATTATAAATTCTGGTAACTTGGTGGTGGGGATGGCGGGAGTCCAGCTTGAGATTGCTGCTGGATTTCAGGCCCAACGTGGACCTCACCCTGTGTGGGTACATATTCTGGCCCAGGATGGGTGATGTGTGCAGAATCCTGGTGCGGATGATAGAAGTGAGATGAGCGATATTGGAGTGGATACTCCTGTGGATTTTGGTAGCCACATGTTTCAAAACCCCCAATATGGCCATGTCGACCAAACCCAGGTTGGGACCAGCCTCCAACACTGGGTCTGATCAAGTGGCCATATTGGGTTGGTGGATTGTAGGCTGCCATTTGTGCCTGTGGAGCCCAATGTTGGGTTGGTGATGGATTGGGATGTGGTGTAGGCACCCGTGGAGGAGGTGGCTCAGATCCTGATTGTGCCTGCACTTCTGGTATTGTGGAGATTCGGAGCTGGTTATGGGGTGACAGCTTCCAGCGCTCCAAAAACTCAAAAACCTCATATGGGTAATTGGGGGGTGTGCAGGCATCAATCAGGATTTGAATAGATCCTCGCACACACAGTCTGACCTCCCGGGGTAGTGGACGGAGGTATCAGGCCAGGCTGCGGGCATAGGCTTCCTCACCATCATCCTGGGCAGCCCTTGACAAATAATTTAACACCCGGGTATTGACATGCCTCCTTGTGTCAGAGGCAGTGATGTCTCTCCTTCATCGGCCATGGCGGGGTATGACGGCAGGCTGGGGTGATGTCTCAAGAGGCACAGTAGGGCTGCTGCTATTTCCCTGGTCCTGCTGTTGTGGTTCCTCAAGTCTGCATGATGCCACTGCTCGTGCTGGTGCTGGTGGTGGGTGTGGGATGCAGCTGGAAGGTTCAGAAGATGGGCCAGCCATCTCTTCACCTCCCCCCGACAGGGTCAATAATGGCCTCTGAATCTGAGCCTGTCTCCCTCTCAGTGAGGTTGGACTGAGTTCTGATTTTTTTGTTTAAAAAAAAAATTATTGTAGATATGACCCTAAACAGCATATGTGAAATGTGGTGTGATGTACGTTCTTACGGTCTGAGATCCAGAATGGGAGCCAGAAATGACAGGCGGTCATAATAAATATATTTTTGCTTTGTCGTTGCTGCATCCCCACTCCTGGCCCGCTACTGACGTTCCCGCCTGTATTGGTCTCGGATGCTGCGCCAGCGTCTCATGACATCTTCCACTGCAACAGTCACACAATAATTAATTAGGACATTGCACATTTTTAAGAACACTTTAACATATATTTTACAGCTCCATGTGGCCTAGTAAAGTATCATTTAAACATCAGATATATTACACAGAATGTACCCAAACCAACACATATTATCATTTTATGATGTAATGTGAAAACATGTTAGTTTGGTCATTAATATGACTTTTAATAAAGGATAGTACTTACTAATTTGTTGTTGGTGCTCACGTGTTCTGTCCTCACAGTCATGAAACATTTGGACACAGATCCTCCTCCATGCCGACTCTTTTTGGGCCCGGTCTGCATAATGTGCGTCCCTCTGGTCCCACACTTCTGGGCTCTCTTGGACCAGAACAATCAGCATTTCTATGTGGTAGATATGATGCTGGACTCCGTGGAGGCGTTGTTCCGGGAAGTCTGGCACACTTTTTAAGCTAATTACCATGTCAAAGCTTCCTGATAATGGATGATTCCATTTCCTGTCACCTGGAGAATTCTTGCGTATTTTTCGCATGACACAAATGTGGTCCGTGTGTAATACGTATTTTTCTCCCCCCATAGACTTGCATTGGCATATTACAGGCGTAATACAGTGACAATTGCAGCATGCTGTGATTTTCTCAGCCCGTATAATACGGCCGAGAAAAAATCTGCTGATGGGAGCTGCCCCATAGATTAACATTGGGCCGAGTGCAATGCATTCTTTTTGCGCATAGCACTCATCCGTATTTCTCGCTAGTGTGACTCCGGCCTTAGGGAACGTATCTAGATGTGTATTGAACACCTTGAAACCACAGGTGCTTCACAGAAGTTTATAAGTTAAGCCGTGAAAATAAAAAAAAAATCACATTTTTCTCAAATAAATCTTTTTTAGCTCACATTTTGTATTTTCATAAGGGTAACAAGAGAAATTTCTCCATAGAAATTGTTGTGCAATTTCTCCTAAGTGCGTAGATACCCAATATGTAGAGGAAAGCTACTGTTTGGGTGCACGGCAGGGCTTGGAAGAAAAGGAGCGCCATTTGACTTTTTGAATGTAAAATATGCTGGAATAATTAGCGGTGGCCATGTCGCGTTTTTAGAGCCCCTGATGTGCCTAAACAGTTGAAATCCCCAACAAGTGACACCATTTTGGAAACTAGACCCCTTAGGAAACTTATCTAGATGTGTATTGGGCACCTTGAACCCACAGGTGTTTCACAGAAGTATATAACATTAAGCCAAGAAAATAAAAAAAATAAAACATCACATTTTTCTCACAAAAATCTTTTTTAGCTCCAAATTTTGCATTTTCATAAGGGAAACAGGAGTGTTAGGGTTCAAATTCCCGCTGCTGCACAAGGGGAGTCTCGAACCAGTCCCGCTGTGGTCCCCCATTCATCTCCGGCTGCAGTGAAGCCTGCTCAGCAGAGACGTCGGTCCCAGCGTCTTGCCCATTCCAGTACTGTGCAGAGACTTGCTGCTGCCTCTCCTGGATCTGCTATTATAGCCAGTACTGGAGCAGACGTCTTTGGGACGAAGTCCTGCGTTTCCCCTTCTGAGCATGCCCAGGGTAAGATCTCTCATTGGAGATTAGGGGTCACATGTTCAGGTACTGCAGCAGCTCCTATTGGTCCGCCAGGAAGGTCATGAAACTACATGTGTTTGGAACAGTTTCTCATTGGTCCTTGTTTCTGGCAGGTCCTGTAGCTGTTGCTATAAAAGGTTGGCATGGCTGGGCCGCCATGCGCTAATATCAATCATTATATGCTTAGCGCCAGTGTGGTCATGCGTGTGTGTGGTTAGGGCCCGGCTGAAATAAGCCCCTAGAATACCGACTTAATCGGTGAGGAGTTTGGTATGCTAGCTGGTCAGGGTCGGTGTCCTAGATGCCCTAGATTGCCGGCATAACCGGTGAGGAGTTTGATTGCCGTATTCAGGGCCTGGCGTTCAGACTCCCACGAGGACATTAGCGCATGATCACGTTCTATGTTCGCTTAGCTGTTCACTGTGTACCTGGGTGCCTGACAGGACACAGAAGTTTGTCTCAGCGGCTCTGTGACGTAACAGGGTTCGCTTTCAACGCTAGACAGCGCCCTAGCGTGTTTATTTTGCGACTCAGTTGTGTTAAGTGAGTTCGCACACATCGCCATATAGTGCTGCGGCACTCCTTCTAGCGGCTCTGTGGATTAACAGAGTTCGCACATATTGCCACAGCGCGTTACGTCGTTTATTTTGGCGACTCTGCGGGATAAAAGAGTTCGCTTCTTGCGCCATTTTTCTAGCAGCAGGCTCTGCCTGCACGGTGGACCCCGGGCTGCGAACGCACCTCTCCACATCTTATATTTGGTGCGTTCCGCAGACCCTAACATAATATTAGCGCCAGGGTCTGGCTAGTAAAATTGCGGATGAACAGCGTTTACAGCTGTACATCCAGCAGCTGGAGGGTAGGTTGGCGGTCTTGAGCGCACAACCTCAGCTGTGGATGTTACCGCAGTCGCTGTTCAGGCTGCTAGCGTAGCTGCAGCCAGTTTGTCCTCTGCCACCTCTGTCCCTACATTGTCCCACCTTCCGCTTCCAGACAAGTTTGCTGGTGACAGCGAGCAATGTCGGGGATTTGTAAGTCAGTGCTCCATACACCTCGAGCTTCTGGCTGCACGTTTCCCCACGGATCGGGCACAAGTGGGCTTTGTGATAGCTCTTCTGTCGGGCAGAACGTTGGAGTGGGCAACGCCGCTGTGGGAGCGCGATGACCATGTGGTGCAGAGCGCTTCTCGCCTTCTGGAGGCTCTGAAAAAGGTTTTTCTAGGACCTCAGGTCACCCACGATACGGCACTCAATCTGCTGGCAAGTACCCAGGGTTCGGCTTTGGTCAGCCATTTTGCTGTCCAATTTCGGACTCCGGCCTCAGAATTAGAGTGGCCAGATATAGTCCTCATTCCCGTGTTCTGGAGAGGACTGGCGGGTCATGTGAAAGATGCCTTGGCTAACAGGGAGATTCCTGCTACACTGGAGAAGCTTATAGCTATTTCCACCCGCGTCGACCTCCGTTTCCACGAGCGGAGGCTGGAACGTGCCCAGTGTAGGCAGAGTATCCGGTTGGCTCCTACCTTCGCCACCCCTCTGGAGTCGCCTGTTCAGGCGCCCGACCTTCAGGAGGTTGCTCCTGCAGGATCTAAATCTCGGGTCACTCGTCCATCCCCGATTTGTTATATTTGCCAGCAGCAGGGACATTTTGCCAACCGATGTCCACAGCGGCTGAATAAACGGTCGCGCCCAGTAACCTTGCTCCTCAAGGGGATAATTACCCACGGTTCTACCACCCTACCCGTCAAGCTGTGTGTGGATTCTGGGGCAGAGGGGAATTTTATGTTATCCTCCTTTGCTTCTCGCCACACCATGCCTTTGGTGTTGCTGGCTGAACCAGTATTGGTACGGGTGTTGAACGGAGCAATTCTGCCCTCACAAATCACCCATCAGTCTGTCCCACTCATCTTGTCTATGTCTCCTTCCCATCAGGAGAATATATCATTTTTTATCCTCCCTGAGGGTATAGATGAGGTTTTGTTGGTATTACCCTGGCTCCGCCACCACTCTCCCCATATTGAGTGGTCTTCAGGGAGAATTCTGGGTTGGGGTAATTTATGTAAAAGCAGATGCATTAGGGACAGCGTGCAGGTCAACACCACTGAGATACCCATAGACCTCTCTCCTCTTCCCAAGGTCTATTGGTCTTATGCCGACGTTTTCTCGAAGAAGGCTGCGGAGACTCTTCCACCTCATCGCCCCTATGACTGTCCTATCGACCTCTTGCCTGGAGCTGAGCCTCCTAGAGGAAGGGTTTATCCCCTCTCTCTTCTTGAGACAGAGGCCATGTCCCAATATATTCAGGAGAACTTGGCAAGGGGATTCATTAGGAAGTCGGTGTCACCAGCGGGAGCGGGGTTCTTCTTTGTGCAGAAGAAGAACGGAGAATTACATCCGTGCATTGATTATAGGGGTCACAACGCTATCACCGTGAAAAATAAGTATCCTTTGCAGCTAATCTATGAGCTCTTTGACAGGCTTCGGGGAGCAAGGGTATTTACTAAGCTAGACCTGCGGGGTGCGTATAACCTGATTCGCATCCGTGAGGGGTACGAATGGAAGACGGCATTTAACACCAGGGATGGGCATTATGAATATCTGGTAATGCCCTTTGGGCTCTGTAATGCCCCAGCTGTCTTCCAAGACTTTGTGAACGACATCTTCCGGGATATGTTGACCACCTCGGTGGTAGTCTATCTGGATGACATTCTCATCTTTTCTCCAGATATGGCCTCCCACCGGAGAGATGTCTGCAAGGTCTTCGACCTCTTGCGAGCAAATTCCCTATATGCGAAGTTGGAGAAGTGCATGTTTGAGCAGGAGTCTCTACCTTTCCTGGGCTATATCATCTCCACCCAGGGATTGGCTATGGATCCTACCAAACTACAGGCTGAGATGGATTGGCAAGAACCCCACTCCCTTAAGGCGGTGCAGCACTTTATGGGGTTCATTAACTACTATCGCCAATTCATTCCCCACTTCTCTACTTTGGTAGCTCCCTTGGTAGCCCTCACCAAGAAGGGAGCTAATCCCAAGTTGTGGTCAGAGTAGGTCACCAAGGCGTTCTCCTCCATCAAGTCGCATTTCGCCAGTGCTCCCATCTTACATCGCCCCGATGTCGATAAACCGTTTATCTTAGAGATGGATGCCTCTTCTGTTGGTGCTGGAGCAGTCCTTTTTCAAAAGGATGCCCAGGGTCGGAAGCATCCCTGCTTCTTCTTTTCCAAGACCTTTACACCAGCAGAGAGGAATTATTCCATCGGGGTCAGGGAGTTACTGGCTATGAAGTTGGCCTTCTCCGAGTGGAGACATCTTCTGAAGGGGGCTCGCTTCCCCTTCCAAGTATTCACGGACCACAAGAACTTGGTGTATTTGCAGACAGCCCAGCGGCTAAATTCCCGTCAGGCCAGATGGTCCTTGTTTTTCTACTGGTTCCATTTCACCCTCCATTTCCTCTCCGGTGAGAAGAACATTCGCGCAGACGCTCTATCCCGCTCCGTGGTGTCCTCTGAGGAGGTGGAGGAGGAGCCTCGGCTTATTGTCCCCACAGAAAGCCTAAGAACGGTGGCTCCGGTTTCGCTTGAGTCTGTGCCTCCGGGCAAGACTTTTGTGCCCACCAATTTGCGACCGGTAGTACTCTCTTGGGCACATTCGTCCAGGGTGGGTGGACATTTTGGGACAAAAAGGACTTCTGAGTTGCTGGCGAGGACATACTGGTGGCCGCAGATGGCCCGTGACGTCAGGGAATACGTTCAGGCGTGCGTCTCCTGTGCCAAGAATAAGTCCCCTTGACAACGGCCAGCTGGGTTACTTTTCCCTTTACCGGTGGCAGACAGGCCTTGAGAGATGGTTGGGATGGATTTTGTGGTGGGCTTACCCAATCTCGGGGCTGCACCATCATCTGGGTGATAACCGACCACTTCTCCAAAATGGTGCACTTAGTGCCGTTACCACGGTTACCGTCTGCACGGGCCTTGGCAGCATTATTCATTAGGCATATTTTCCGCCTACACGGTATGCCAGACAAAATTGTCAGTGATCGAGGTCCCCAGTTTGCATCTCGGTTCTGGAGAGAGCTGTGTCGTTTACTCAGCATTGAGTTGAATCTCTCCTCTGCATACCATCCCGAGACGAATGGGTTGGTAGAGAGGGCCAAACAGAACTTGGTCACATACTTGCGACATTTTGTCTCTGCCAGGCAGGATGACTGGGCATCCTTGCTACCGTGGGCTGAGTTCGCTCTAAATAATGCTGTGGCTGACTCCACCGGACAGACCCCATTCCTCCTGAACTACGGTCAGCATCCGCGGGTACCAGTGCCCATGCCCGTGTCTTCCGCCTATTCCAGGGTGGCAGACTGGGCTCTGGAGGCACGGGACATTTGGGACTGCACCCAGGATGCCATTCAGGCCTCCAAAGAGAGGATGAGGTCTTCGGCCGATGTCCATCGGCGCCCCGCTCCTACATTTGCTCTGGGTGACCTAGTGTGGCTCTCTGCCCGAAACATCAGGCTATGTGTAGAGTCCACCAAGTTGGCACCTCGCTTTTTGGGCCCCTTTAAAGTTCTGGAGCAGGTGAACCCGGTGGTTTACCGCCTAGCCCTTCCGCCTCGCCTTGGTATCACTGACACCTTTCACGTGTCCCTCCTGAAACCTGTGGCCATTTCCCGGTTTTCCGAGTCATCTGCCGGGACGTCGGGTTCATCTACCGACGATCATGAGGTGAACGCCATTGTTGGGTGCAAGGTGGTACGAGGCAAAAAATTTTATTTGGTGGATTGGAGGGGTTATGGGCCTGAGGATAGGCCCTGGGAGCCTGCCGAGCATGTTCACGCTCTGCAGCTTATCGCTGCCTTTGAGCGCAGCGAGGCCCAAAGAAGGGGGGGCCCTAGGAGGGGGGGTAATGTTAGGGTTCAAGTTCCCGCTGCTAAGTGCGTAGATACCCAATATGTAGAGGAAAGCTACTGTTTGGGTGCACGGCAGGGCTTGGAAGAAAAGGAGCGCCATTTGACTTTTTGAATGTAAAATATGCTGGAATAATTAGCGGTGGCCATGTTGCTTTTTGGAGACCTGATGTGCCTAAACAGTTGAAATCCCCAACAAGTGACACCATTTTGGAAACTAGACCCCTTAGGAAACTTATCCAGATGTGTATTGGGTACCTTGAACCCACAGGTGTTTCACAGAAGTATATAACATTAAGCCGTGAAAATAAAAAAAATAAAACATCACATTTTTCTCACAAAAATCTTTTTTAGCTCCAAATTTTGCATTTTCATAAGGGTAACAGGAGTGTTAGGGTTCGAGTTCCCGCTGCTGCACAAGGGGAGTCTCGAACCAGTCCCGCTGCGGTCCCCCATTCATCTCCGGCTGCAGTGGAGCCTGCTCAGCAGAGACATCGGTCCCAGCATCTTGCCCAGTCCAGTATTGTGCAGAGGCTTGCTGCTGCCTCTCCTGGATCTGCTATTATAGCCAGTACTGGAGCAGACATCTTTGGGACGAAGTCCTGCGTTTTCCCTTCTGAGCATGCCCAGGATAAGATCTCTCATTGGAGATCAGGGGTCACATGTTCAGGTACTGCAGCAGCTCCTATTGGTCCGCCAGGAAGGTCATCAAACTACATGTGTTTGGAACAGTTTCTCATTGGTCCTTGTTTCTGGCAGGTCCTGTAGCTGTTGCTATAAAAGGGTGGCATGGCTGGGCCGCCATGCGCTAATATCAATCATTATATGCTTAGCGCCAGTGTGGTCATGCGTGTGTGTGGTTAGGGCCCGGCTGAAATAAGCCCTTAGAATACCGACTTAATCGGTGAGGAGTTTGGTATGCTAGCTGGTCAGGGTCGGTGTCCTAGATGCCCTAGATTGCCGGCATAACCGGTGAGGAGTTTGATTGCCGTATTCAGGGCCTGGCGTTCAGACGCCATAGATTGCGGGTGACTCCCGCGAGGACATTAGCGCATGATCACGTTCTATGTTCGCTTAGCTGTTCACTGTGTACCTGGGTGCCTGACAGGACACAGAAGTTTGTCTCAGCGGCTCTGTGACGTAACAGGGTTCGCTTTCAACGCTAGACAGCGCCCTAGCGTGTTTATTTTGCGACTCAGTTGTGTTAAGTGAGTTCGCACACATCGCCATATAGCGCTGCGGCACTCCTTCTAGCGGCTCTGTGGATTAACAGAGTTCGCACATATTGCCACAGCACGTTACGGCGTTTATTTTGGAGACTCTGCGGGATAACAGAGTTCGCTTCTTGCACCATTTTACTAGCAGCAGGCTCCGCCTGCACGGTGGACCCTGGGCTGCGAACGCACCTCTCCACATCTTATATTTGGTGCGTTCCGCAGACCCTAACAAGGAGAAATTGCTCCAAACAATTGGTTTTGCAATTTCTCCTGAGTATGCCGATACCCCATATGTGGGGGAATACTACTGTTTGAGCGCCTGGCACTGCTTGCAAGGGAAGGAGCGCCATTTAACTTTTTGAATGCAAAATATGATGGAATAATTAGTGGACACTATGCTGCGTTTGAAGAGCTCCCGATGTGCCTAAACAGTGAAAAAAAAAACACAAATGACACCATTTTGTCAACTAGACCCCTTTGGGACCTTATCTAGATGTGTATTGAGCACCTTGAACACCCAGGTACTTAACAGAAGTATATAACGTTAATCCGTGAAAATAAAAAAAATCAAATTTTTCCCACAAAAAAACTTTTTTTAGCCGCAAATTTTGTATTTTACAAGGGCAAATGTAGAAAATGGACCCCATAGTTTGTTGTGCAATTTCTCCTTAGTTTACCGATACCCTATATATGGTCAAAAACTACTTTTTAGTCACAGTGCAAAGCTCAAAAGGAAAATAGCGCCATATTACAGTGCAGAGTTTGCTGCACTGGTTTGAGGGTGCCATGTTACATTGGCAGTAGCGATGGGCGAGCACTAAAATGCTCGGGTGCTCATTGCTCGGGTTGAGCAAATTGGAGTGCTCAGGTGCTCGATCCGAGCAACGAGCCCAATGTAAGTCTATAGGAAATTTGAGCAGTTATCCGGCGGCACCCCCCGGCGGTCGGCAGAGGGACTAGAAATTGTGGAAATGGATGGAAACAGTGCTCAAATGACATGGGATCAGCATGGGGAAGACCCCTGGAAGCATTTCTGACTCACAAGTCACTGCTATGAGCAATGTTGTCAGAGTGTTACGCCACTTTTACAGACTCAAATAAAACATACAAAAACGAAACCAAAATGGAATTTCCTGGGAAATATGTTAAGGAACATCCTTTCCAGGTTAATGACTTGTACATAAGGCAAAATAAATAACCAAAAGCAAAAATGCTCCTCCACACCTTGGGCTATGTTCACACGTAGCTTTTTTGATGCGTTTTTGTTGAACTTTAGCATTTCTTTCAACCAAGACAAATGCATTCACTGGGAAATGTCATTTTACCATTTTACAACCTTATCTGGCCATGTGGTGTGTGACTCATCATCAGACACATCCTGTTTCACTTATGAAGAAGGGACTCTGAAAGTCACAAAGCCTGTTTTTATAGGGCCATCAGGCAGCCTTTACTATTCTTAAAGGTCCAGCAGTTGGCCCTCACTATTCTTAAAGAGCCATCTGCCGGCTATGCTGCCTGATACCTGGGGCTATGTCTAGAAATATCTGTAATAGGCAGCAGCAGACATAACTGGAATGGATCTTCTTGCTATATGCACTGAAGTTTGCCACATACACTGCCTGCCTCTCACTGATATCTATGCAGCTTTATTAGTCCTCAGAAGGAGTTAGTTGAGATGGATATGTGTATTATATATGGTATACCAACACTAAGTACAAAGCAAACAAATCTCTCTCTAGCTCAGCAGCAATACTCCCTACACTGCCTAATTCTGGAGTAGACTGTGACAAGCATGGCAGCGCCAGGTCTGATATTGATCTGATATACAAAGAAAGGTTGCACTCTATCGTGCCAAAGCATGTCAATGTGAAATCTAGAACATGAATATCAATATGGCTTTGGAATATTAGGAAAAATAAATGAGACGCTTTGCACAAAATTTGGCCAAATAATACCTGCCCATACACCATCGTCAAGGTGGTCTCATAACGTATGGGTCCCTTCCTATTAGTGATGAGCCACCCCCGTAGTGTTCGAGTTCGGTTCGGTTCGCCGAACAGCCGTGTGTTCGACGAACTGTTCAACGAACAGTTCGTCGAACAACATCGAACACCGTTAAAACCAATGGCAGGCAAACCAAAACAAAGAAACACATAGAAACACATAGAAAACACATAGAAAACACTTCAAATGTATCCAAAAGCTGACAAATTGCTCAGAAGACACAACTAACACATGGAAAAGTGACAAGTACATATAGTCATGCGAAAAGAAAAGAGGTGGAGGAGTAAAAGGAGGGGAGACACAGATATAGGCATGTCATGCCCTTCTAAAACCAAAAAAGTGCGAAGCCGACACGGCCAGTCCATTCCTGCCCGTGAGACCTGCGTGTCGCCGGGTTTGTGCCAGACCTGCGGTGGACCCTGAGGCCAGCCCCCTCTCCCAATACTGGTGTCTGTCCACTGGTGGATCGAGCGAGTCCCCCTGCGGTGGAGGCAGGTCTAATCTTTTTAATTTAAATTGTCTCTCTAATTTGAATGAGTGCACTTTAAATCCTTTTACAAGGATCTATTGGAGGGCAAGTCTCATGCCAGCAGCTGCAGTAATTCCAGCTCCAGTAGCATCCAGTAAAGATGCTGCAGTTAAAAAGCTTTTATAAGGATCGAGCTTGGCGGTCCACTGCAAGGCGTCCTACCGCCAGTCACAGCCCCTGTGCCTTGGAGTGCCTCCCCGATGCTCTTCACTGATTGTCCCGGGGGCCCGAAGCATTTCCTTTGAAAAAATTAAGTGTCCAAGTACAGGTGGTGTAGCTTGCTTAACAGCTGGGTTAATCCGCTGACTAGCAGACACTGCTACTAGGCCCAAAATTATTATCTGGGCTAGATGCAGTTCAAAATTTGTAATTAGATCTACAGCCGGTTGCTACTCCGCTGACTAGCAGACACTGCTACTAGGCCCAAAATTATTGTCTGGGCTAGAAGCAGTTAAAAATTTGTAATTAGATCTACAGCTGCTGGCTACTCCGTTGACTAGCAGACACTGCTACTAGGCCCAAAATAATTGTCTGGGCTAGATGCAGTTAAAAATTTGTAATTAGATCTACAGCCGGTGGCTACTCCGCTGACTAGCAGACACTGCTACTAGGCCCAAAATTATTGTCTGGGTTAGATGCAGTTAAAAATTTGTAATCAGATCTTCAGCCTGTGGCTACTCCGCTGACTAGCAGACACTCAAGCTTTGGAGCAGACCTCTGATTCCCAGGCTATAGTATGAGTAAACAGCTCTTCACACTCAACCATCTGTGTTACCCCAAGCCATAGTATATGTAGTTTCTTACGGTTAAAAGGGGGGTGGGGAAAGACCCAACCCACCTGTAATTGACGATGCCAATGTCACGTAAAACACAGCAAGGGGACTCCAAAAAGAGTCTCATTTTTTCCAAAAATTTGGGGCACAGACACCACTTAAGTAGCATCAATTGCCCCAGAGTTGCTTAAAACGGTTGGTTAGGTGATTTTACCAAATCCTCAAGCTTTTACTCTCCCCAGGATGACACAGGGGTAGAAAAGTCCTTGCGGATCCATGATTTGTTCATCTTTATGAACGTGAGTCTGTCTACATTCTCAGTGGATAGCTGCGTGCGCTTATCTGTCAGACTCAGCACACCACCAGCAACACAGCTGAACACACGTTCAGAGAGAACAAAAATTATTATAGATTTGAAAGCTGGTGGAGCTTAGTATAGATGGCCTAATAGAATGAGTACCACACACTGCTACAGGCCCAAAATTATTGTCCAGGCAAGATGCAGATAAAAATTATTATTAATTTGAAAGCTGGTGGAGCTTAGTATAGATGGCCTAATAGTATGAGTACCACACATTCCTACAGGCCCAAAGTTATTTTCCAGGCAAGATGCAGATAAAAATTTGTATTAATTTGAAAGCTGGTGGAGTTTAGTATAGATGGCCTAATAGAATGAGTACCACACACTGCTACAGGCCCAAAATTATTCTGAAGGCAAGATGCAGCTAAAAAATATTATTAATTTGAAAGCTGGTGAAGCTTAGTATACTGTAGATGGCCTAATAGAATGAGTACCACACATTACTACAGGCACAAAATTATTGTCCAGGCAAGATGCAGATAAAAATTATTATTAATTTGAAAGCTGGTGGAGCTTAGTATAGATGGCCTAATAGAATGAGTACCACACATTCCTACAGGCCCAAAGTTATTTTCCAGGCAAGATGCAGATAAAAATTTGTATTAATTTGAAAGCTGGTGGAGTTTAGTATAGATGGCCTAATAGAATGAGTACCACACACTGCTACAGGCCCAAAATTATTGTCCAGGCAAGATGCAGAAAAAATTATATTAATTTGAAAGCGGTGGAGCTTAGTATACTGTAGATGGCCTAATAGAATGAGTACCACACACTACTACAGGCACAAAATTATTGTCCAGGCAAGATGCAGATAAAAATTATTATTAATTTGAAAACTGGTGGAGCTTAGTATAGATGGCCTAATAGAATGAGTACCACACACTGCTACAGGGCTCAAAATTATTCTACAGGCAAGATGCAGCTAAAAATTATTATTAATTTGAAAGCTGGTGGAGCTTAGTATAGATGGCCTAAAAGAATGAGTACCACACACTGCTACAGGCCCAAAATTATTCTACAGGCAAGATGCAGCTAAAAATTATTATTAATTTGAAAGCTGATGGAGCTTAGTATAGATGGCCTATTAGAATGAGTAACACACACTACTACAAGCCAAAATTATTTTCCGGCCTAGATGCAGCTAAAGATTATTAGCAATTTGAAAGCTTAAAACGGTTGGTGAGGTGATTTTACAAAATCCTCAAGCTTTTACTCTCCCCAGGATGACACAGGGGTAGAAAAGTCCTTGCAGATCCACGATTTGTTCATCTTTATGAACGTGAGTCTGTCTACATTCTCAGTGGACAGCCGTGTGCGCTTATCTGTCAGCACATCACCAGCAGCGCTGAACACATGTTCAGAGAGAACGCTGGCTGCGGGGCATGACAAGATCTCCAAGGCGTGAGTGGCGAGCTCCAGCCATTTATCCAGATTGGAAGCCCAAAAAGAGCAAAGGTCCAGTGACACAGTCATGGCTTCCATGTTCAGTTGGAGATACTCATGTACAATCGTCTCTAGGCGTTGACTATGTGTCTGACTTCTTGTCTCCTGTTGCCTTGCAAAGGATGGGCTAAAAAACTGGTGAAAGGATTCCGCAAAATTGCTGTTAACACCAGCAGATACTGTGTTTCTGTTACGGTTTGAGTGCTGAAGACTCGACAGTCTCACGGTTGGCAAGTTAGAACTGTGAGATTCACTATGTGCCCCACTGGTGTTTTGTGGAAAAGCACATGTAAGATTCTGCAACAGTCTCTGTTGATACTCCTGCATGCGTGAATCCCTTTCTATGGCAGGAATTATTTCAGCAAATTTACTTTTGTACCAGGGATCTAACAGTGTGGCTACCCAGTAGTCAGTATTTTTTCGAATTCTGACAATTCGAGGGTCATGTTGCAGAAAGTGCAGCAAGAAGGCACTCATGTGTCTTGCGCATCCAGGAGCACCAAGTCCCTGTTGTGTTGGTGGCGAGGTACGAATCCTGCTTCCTTCCTCTGCCTCCTCCCCCAACCTCGCACAACAGAAATGTGATCAAGTCTCCCTCATCTGATGAGTCTTCCATGCCCATCGCCAGTTCGTCCTCCACTTCTTCCTGGGCTCCTGCACCTTCCTCACTAGTTTGGCTGCTACCATGCGCCCTGGTTAATCCCTCTCCCCCACCCTCCCATGCCAGCCGCCTTGGTGCTGCTGACCTGTCTGGACCTTGCAGATGTTAGCCCTTCCGCATACAACTCCTCCACCTCTACTTCCTCCACCTCTTCTTGTTCCACCACCTGACTCCGAATTCTGTTTAACATCTGCTCCAGCATGTAAATCACCGGAATAGTCTGCTGATAATGGCATCGTCAGCACTAAACATCTTCATGGCCATTTCAAAACTGTGCAGAAGGGTGCATAGGTCCTTGATCTGAGACCACTCCTCCAGCGTGATTTGCCCCACCTCTGGATCTCGTTGGCCCAGGCTATAATTCAGAACATATTGCACCAGGGTTGTCGATGCTGCCACAGTCGCTGCAACATGTGCAGAGTTGAATTCCACCGTGTTGGCACATAGCATTTTAGCCGGTGAAGTGGCAGGCCCAACGACTTCTGTAGAGATGTAAGTCGCTGAGCTGCGGGATGCGAACGGCGGAAGCGAGCACACAGCGACTGTGCCCTCTGCAGAAGGCCATGAAGTCTGGGATAGTGGGCTAAAAATTGCTGGACAACCAGGTTCAACACGTGAGCCATGCAAGGCACGTGTGTGACATTGCCCCGGCGAAGGGCCGCACCCAGGTTTGCGGCATTGTCGCACATGGTCTTCCCTAGTTGCAGGTCCAGTGGAGACAACCATTCATGAAACTGGTTCTCCAGAGCTGACCACAACTCCTCAGCAGTGTGACTCACATTTCCCAGACATTTCAACGTAAAAATCGCCTGATTACGTTAAGCCCTTCTGCCAGCATAGCAAGGAGGTGTGCAGGATCCCTTCTGCGCAGTTAGAAAGCCCGTGGCATGACCAGACAGGCTTTGGGTGCAGGTGGAGGACCGAGAGGAGGTTGAGGAGGCAGAATCAGTGAAGGAACTTCGAGATAAAGAGGATTGACGCACAACTCGTGGGACGGCAAGACCTGGACAGCAGCCCCTTGTCCTGCTGTCACCATAGTTACCCAGTGCCCAGTCAGCGACATGTAAAGCCCCTGTCCATGCTTACTAGTCCAAGTGTCTGTAGTGAAATGCACCCTGTCACACACTGAGTTTCTCAAAGAAGCGGTGATATTGTGTGCGACATGCTGGTGGAGCGCAGGTACACCTTTCTTTGAGAAGTAGTGCCAACTGGGCATCTGGTACTGGGGCACTGCCACGGACATAAGGTCTCGAAAATCCTCTGTGTCCACAATGCGGAAAGGCAGCATTTCTGTAGCCAAGAGCTTGCAGATGGTGAAGTTCAACCTCTTAGCTTTCTCATGGCTAGGAGGAAATGGTCTTTTACTTGTCCACATCTGAGGGACCGAGGGCTGGCTGTTGTGCGTAGACGGAGTTGAGTAGGGTGTCCCCGGACAACTGACGGTCTGTGAGGAAGATGCAGGCGCAAAAGTTAGGTTGCCTTGATCCAAAGGTTGTGCTCTCGATGTCGGAGAGCGCTCAACACCAGCTGGTGTTTCCACTTCCAAATGAACTGATGACCTGCCAATCAGACTGGCTGTTGCGGGTAAAGAGGTGCCAGGTCTGAGTCTCAAAACAGGTCTGACTGCTGTCCCACCAGTCACAGAGGATAAAGAGGCCGCGGTCGCGGATGCACAAGATGGGGCAGACGGTGGTTGGGCCGGCCTGCTAGCCCGTATTGTAGCACAGTTAGCTTGCCACTGCAACTTATGCTTCATATCCATGTGACAGTTCATGCATTAAGTACTGAAACTATGGATTTTTTGGCCTCTACTTAGCTTTTGGTCATAAATGTTACAGATAGCACGAGTTGGGTCATCCTTATCGATGTTAAAAAATGCCCAGGCTATGCAAGGCTTAGAACCCATGCGACCTGAAAAGCCACCTTGACTTGTGGTAAGAGGCAGAGTTGTGGTTGAGGATGCAGTTGGTGACGTGCTTCCAGTACTATGTCTCTGTCCAGGAAGGCGCACCCTGACCTCGTCATCACTCGAATCCTCCTCCACCTCCTCTGCTGACCTCATCGACTGTCTGACTGTGGGTTGACAGTAAGTGGGATCTGGAACCTCGTCATCATCACCCTGTGTGTTCTCACACCCGTCTTCCTCAGAGCCAACCTCTTCCTGCCCTGACAGAAAACTCAAGTTGTCACTCAAATCAGGTATTTGAGTCTCATCATTGTCTTCCTCATTGTCTCCACCAACAGGAGTTACAGTTTGGGAAAGAGGGTCTACATTATGCTCAGAACCTTCTTCATCTGGTCCTGCATCCGACTCATAAACATTCTGGGCATCAGTGCAGATCATTTCCTTGTCTGGATTCACAGAAGCTGTGGAGACAACCTCTGATTCCCAGGCTAAAGTAAGAGTAAACAGCTCTGCAGACTCAACCATCTGTTCTACCCCATACTCAGATGGGCAGCTGGAGACTTGGGAGCAGTGAGGAACCAAGTGCGATTGGGGTGACACCTCTGAGGACTAGAGTTTTTGTGATGTTGTAGTTGAGGTAGAGAGCCGACTTAAAGGAGCACTTGATATCCGTTGAAGCACCTTTTTTTTGTGCCTCATCTGGAATTTGTAGCGATGGGCGTGCCCATAAGAAATGGATCGTACCACATTGTCCACTAAAAGAAGTAGACATCTTAGTTTGGCTAGAAGATGGTTTTTCTTCTGCAGATGTTACTGTTGCTTTAACACCTACCCCACGGACACAACATTTTTTTCCCTTCACAACACGCCTATTCCCCTTTCCACCAGCAGCAGGCCTTTTGCCACTCATTTTGGTGGTTACCTAATTGACAACTCTGGATTTGTTTGCACAAAAAACGATGGATGAAAAAAATTCTTAGTATTTGAACGCTGGTGGAGCTTTGTATAGATGGCCTAATACAATGAGTACCACACACTGCTACTATGTCCACAATTATATTACAGGCAAGATGCAGCAAAAAATTATGAGTATTTCAACGCTGGTGGAGCTTTGTATAGATGGCCTAATAGAATGAGTACCACACACTGCTACTATGCCCACAATTATTGTCCAGGCAAGATGCAGAGAAAAATTCTTTTTTTTTTAAACTCTGGTGGAGCTTTGTATAGATGGCCTAATAGAATGAGTACCACACACTGCTACTATGCCAAAAATTATTGTCCAGGCAAGATGCAGATAATTTTTTTTTTAAACTCTGGTGGAGCTTTGTATAGATGGCCTAATAGAATGAGTACCACACACTGCTACTATGCCCAAAATTATTGTCCAGGCAAGATGCAGATAATTTTTTTTTTAAACTCTGGTGGAGCTTTGCATAGATGGCCTAATATAATGAGTACCACACACTACTACTATGCCCACAATTATTGTCAAGGCAAGATGCAGATAGAAATTCTTTTGTTTTTGAACGCTCCTGGAGCTTTGTATAGATGGCCTAATAGAATGAGTACCACTCACTGCTACTATGCCCACAATTATTGTCCAGGCAAGATGCAGATAAAAATTCTTTCTTTTTTAAACTCTGGTGGAGCTTTGTATAGGTGGCCTAATAGAATGAGTACCACACACTGCTACTATGCCCAAAATTTTTGTCCAGGCAAGATGCAGATAAAAATTCTTTTTTTTTAAACTATGGTGGAGCTTTGTATAGATGGCCTAATAGAATGAGTACCACACACTGCTACTATGCCCACAATTATTCTACAGGCAAGATGCAGATAGAAATTCTTTTCTTTTTGAATGCTCCTGGAGCTTTGTATAGACCTAAAGGACTAAATAATGATGTGGAACTATTTGCCTTTAATTAACCAATACAGATCTAGAACCTATTTATATGAGCCAAGTGCAGACAGAGCCATCCCTGATGAAGGAGGCCGAAAGCTCTCCGAAACGCGTAGGAATTATTGTGGCTCTATCTGCACACCGTAGTTTTTACTAGCCATCACGTGATTCATCACGTGTTAGCACCCGGACATTGCAGCCGCTTTGTTACCACCGTCGCACGCCAGCACCGTCGCTTGAGGATTATTTACATCTCCCTGCTTGCAGCCGTGCAGAGGCGACAGTGAGGAGGAGAGTTTGCCACCGGCCGGGGCAGCTCTCTAGGATTTCTACTTATTTTTTCCCATTTATTGGACCGTTCTGGAATTAACATCTCAAGCTAAGTACTACCATTTCTGGATAGATTACCGGGCAATTGTTTTTTCATATAAGGTACCGCCAGAGTATCTGTTTTGTATCACTGGTTTCATAATTTTTTTTTTGCCACTTAGGATTCAGGACTTCATGGTTTAATATATCACTTTACTTTTTTTCACCAAGTAAATGGGCAATTGATATATTGTTTTATGCTGGTTGTTAGGATACTTTGCACTTTGAAAACCGCATGGTTACTTCTGCGGTTTTATTATACTGCAGTTTAAGCACGGCATTTTTATAACCAAGTTGCATTTATATAAGCACATTTATATTCACATATTCTTCTTTGCACCTTTTTCTTTATCCAAGAATGGATTATTATGATATTTTTTAGAGCTGTTCACACACATCTTTTTCTTTCTCTAGTATCCACGAAAGGGTTTACTTATTACAATAAGTTCATCGCTGTTCCATCATTCATTCATAGAATCCCTTGCTAACTAAGGTATGTGTCGCAATCAGTACTGGTAGTGTGTCTGTTTTTAGCGCGAGTACTATTTGTTATTATTAGTCTAATTTCCTTTTTCTCCTTGTGGTTTGGAGTTTTGTACTTGCTGCTGATCTGGCACATATACACCTGCGCCGCTACACACTTTTTAATTTAGCTTTGTATAGATGGCCTAATAGAATGAGTACCACACACTGCTACTATGCCCACAATTATTGTCCAGGCAAGATGCAGATAAAAATTCTTTTTTTTTTAAACTCTGGTGGAGCTTTGTATAGATGGCCTAATAGAATGAGTACCACACACTGCTACTATGTCCAAAATTATTGTCCAGGCAAGATGCAGATAATTTTTTTTTTTAAACTCTGGTGGAGCTTTATATAGATGGCCTAATAGAATGAGTACCACACACTGCTACTATGCCCAAAATTATTGTCCAGGCAAGATGCAGATAATTTTTTTTTTAAACTCTGGTGGAGCTTTGCATAGATGGCCTAATATAATGAGTACCACACACTACTACTATGCCCACAATTATTGTCAAGGCAAGATGCAGATAAAAAAAAAAATTTTTAAACTCTGGTGGAGCTTTGTATAGATGGCCTAATAGAATGAGTACCACACACTGCTACTATGCCCAAAATTATTGTCCAGGCAAGATGGAGATAAAAATTATTTTTTTTTAAACTCTGGTGGAGCTTTGTATAGATGACCTTATAGAATGAGTACCGCACACTGCTACTATGCCCAAAATTATTCTACAGGCAAGATGCAGATAAAAATTCTTTTTTTTTTGTTAATGCTGGTGGAGATTTGTATAGATGGCCTAATACAATGAGTACCACAGACTGCTACTATGCCCACAATTATTCTACAGGCAAGATGCAGCAAAAAATTATGAGTATTTCAACGCTGGTGGAGCTTTGTATAGATGGCCTTATACAATGAGTACCACAGACTGCTACTATGCCCACAATTATTCTACAGGCAAGATGCAGCAAAAAATTATGAATATTTCAACGCTGGTGGAGCTTTGCATAGATGGCCTAATAGAATGAGTACCACACACTGCTACTATGCCCAAAATTATTGTCCAGGGAAGATGCAGATAAAATTCTTTTTTTTAAACTCTGGTGGAGCTTTGTATAGATGGCCTAATAGAATGAGTACCACACACTGCTACTATGCCCACAATTATTCTACAGGCAAGATGCAGATAGAAATTCTTTTGTTTTTGAACGCTCCTGGAGCTTTGTTTAGATGGCCTAATAGAATGAGTACCACACACTGCTTCTATGCCCACAATTATTGTCCAGGCAAGATGCAGATAAAAATTCATTTTTTTTTTAACTCTGGTGGAGCTTTGTATAGATGGCCTAATAGAATGAGTACCACACACTGCTACTATGCCCAAAATTATTGTCCAGGCAAGATGCAGATAAAAATTCTTTTTTTTTAAACTCTGGTGGAGCTTTGTATAGATGGCCTAATAGAATGAGTACCACACACTGCTACTATGCCCACAATTATTCTACAGGCAAGATGCAGATAGATATTCTTTTGTTTTTGAATGCTCCTGGAGCTTTGTATAGATGGCCTAATAGAATGAGTACCACACACTGCTACTACGCCCACAATTATTGTCCAGGCAAGATGCAGATACAAATTCTTTTTTTTTTAAACTCTGGTGGAGCTTTGTATATATGGCCTAATAGAATGAGTACCACACACTGCTACTATGCCCAAAATTATTGTCCAGGCAAGATGCAGACAATTTTTTCTTTTTTTTAAACTCTGGTGGAGCTTTGTATAGATGGCCTAATAGAATGAGTACCACACACTGCTACTGTGCCCACAATTATTCTACAGGCAAGATGCAGATAGAAATTCTTTTGTTTTTTAACGCTCCTGGAGCTTTGTATAGATGGCCTAATAGAATGAGTAACACACACTGCTACTATGTCCACAATTATTGTCCAGGCAAGATGCATATAAAAAATCTTTTTTTTAAACTCTGGTGGAGCTTTGTATAGATGGCCTAATAGAATGAGTACCACAAACTGCTACTATGCCCAAAATTATTGTCCAGGCAAGATGCAGAAATTCTCTCTGCGCTGCCACATGTGATCAGTGAAGCGGTAGTGTTTAGTGTTGCCTGGACAACTGTGTACTTCCGTGTTCTTAGGTGGCTTTCTAAGCGGTCGGTGTCATGACAACATGATTACTCCCTCTGCATGATCGTCACTTCCGTTCACTTGTCTTTGACACACCTTCTATCTATGATCGTCATAGTTACTGCTCTTTGCTGATTGGCCCAGCCTCTTTTTAAACTCACCGCACTGTGTTCTCCACGCCCCCTGACGAAGGCTCGTGCCGAAACGCGCGTCGGGGTTACGCGTGGTGTCCTGCTCCTTCCCTCCTGTGCTATTCGCCTCCCGGGTGGTCTATTTGCATCAGAGTGGTATGTATATCGCAAGCCACTTTGAGCTAGATTATGCTATGTGAGATATACAAGCTAGTTACGGTTTTTCCATTCATTATAATATCCTATGTCTGTTCTCATGATGCAATGGACCAGGTCTATACAGTCTGAGGGTTATGTATACTTATTAAACATGTGATTATCTTTGGATATATATCTATATTGATATTATTGGAGCAGTATACCCGTGTTCCTTTTACACACCGTTTGTTCATGTACCTTGTAGGTGCTATCACCTTTTTTCATTTGCTCTGTATTTGATATGAAATAAAATATATATTTTTATTATATATGGACTTGTGGTCACTTTTTCTCCCCCTGTTTTTCATTGTGATTTTTTGTGACTAGTCCAGACTATGTATCCATAATAATTGGTATCATGGTTTAAACTGCAAATGATGTTATATTGAATTATTTTTCTCAATAATGATACCATCGTGGTTGTTCAGCTTTATGCCCAAAATTATTCTACAGGCAAGATGCAGATAAAAATTATGAGTATTTCAACGCTGGTGGAGCTTTGTATAGATGGCCTAATACAATGAGTATCACAGACTGCTACTATGCTCACAATTATATTACAGGCAAGATGCAGCCAAAAATTATGAGTTTTTCAACGCTGGTGGAGCTTTGTATAGATGGCCTAATACAATGAGCACCACAGACTGCTACTATGCCCAAAATTATTGTCCAAACAACATGCAGATAGAAATTCTTATTTTTTTTAACGCTGCTGGAGCTTTGTATAGATGGCCTAATAGAATGAGTACCACACACTGCTACTATGCCCACAATTATTGTCAAGGCAAGATGCAAATAATTTTTTTTTTTTTTTAAACTCTGGTGGAGCTTTGTACAGATGGCCTAATAGAATGAGTACCACACACTGCTACTATGCCCACAATTATTGTCCAGGCAAGATGCAGATAAAAATTCTTTTTTTTAATGCTGCTGGAGCTTTGTATAGATGGCCTAATAGAATGAGTACCACACACTGCTACTATGCCCGCAATTATATTACAGGCAAGATGCAGCCAAAAATTATGAGTATTTCAACGCTGGTGGAGCTGGCAAAAAGTCATAGCAACTGATGTATCCTAGCCCTCAAAAGGGCTGCAATTACAAATAGTCACTACTCCCAAGTTGACCTATCTCTCTACATAGAGCACAGACCTGCCTGCTAAAAGTGCTAGGAACTGCTGTAATCTAGCCCTTAAAAGGGCTGCATTTACAAACTAGTACCTCCCTACTCCCTAAACCTTCCTGTCTAACTGCAAATTCGCTTCACAGTCACTGTTAGAAAGATAGCGCTAACAGCAGCAGCAGTGCCGTCTAACACTGTGCTGCAGCAGTGAGAAAATGGTGGCGAGGGGGAAATGGCTGGGTCTTATAGGGCAAGGACATGTGACATACACAGCCAATGACACATGACCTTGCTTGTGTGAAAGAAAAGCACTTTGCTCCGTGTGTGCGCTGCTGATAGGCTGACAGACTGCACCGCCCACTGGAAATGCGGGAAAGAGAAAAAAAAATGGAGATCTTCATTATCTCTGCAGAGATCCATCCCATCCCCCTCCCCCCCCGCTGTACACTCAAACTGGGTATTAACAGTGATTCTCAGCATTACTGTGAAAAAATCCAGTGACGATTTAGGTGCACGAACAGTAATCGAACATAACCTCAAACAGCCGGATTTTTTCAAAATCGTTCAGGTTCGTCAAACGGCTCGAACACACCCAAAACAGCTCGAATTTGAAATCGGCGAACAGTTCGCTTCGAACACCGCTTATCTCTACTACCTATGTGAACATACCTCTATTAGGCTGATATCTGAATTTCTGGGTGAATGTGGACACCTCTGTCAGTAATGCATGCCTTTAATGGTAAGTAAGGACCTGCTGTAATTAAAATCACCACATAGTGATGGGCGGAGTGCTCGGTCAGTAAGCTAACATAGAAGTAACAGAAAACTGTCTGGCACATCCAAACTAGTGTGAATTAGGCGCATACCAGGAGCAGCTACCTCCATAGACAATATACAAAAAAAGGTTGCACTCTATTGTGCCAAAGCATGTCAATGTGAAATCTAGAACATGAATAGCAATATGGCTTTTGAATATTAGGAAAAATAAATGAGATGCTTTGCACAAAATGTTATGTTAGCTTACTGACCGAGCGCTCCGCCCATCACCATGTGGTGATTTTAATTACAGCAGGTCCTAACTTACCCATAAAGGCAAACTTTACTGACAGAGGTGTCCACATTCTCCCAGAAATTCAGATATCAGCCTAATAGAGGTTTGTTCACATAGGCAGGGACCCATACGTTTTGAGATCACCTTGACGATGGTGTATGGGCAGACATTATTTGGCCAAATTTTGTGCAAAGCGTCTCATTTATTTTTCCTAATATTCCAAAGCCATATTGCTATTCATGTTTAGATTTCACATTGACATGCTTTGGCACGATATAGTGCAACCTTTTTCTGTATATTGCCTAAGGAGGTAGCTGCTCCTGGTGTGCACCTAATTCACACTAGTTTGGATGTGCCAGTCAGTTTTCTCTTATTTCTATGTTAGCTTACTGACTGAGCACTCCGCCCATCACCATGTGGTGATTTTAATTACAGCAGGTCCTTACTTACCCATAAAGACATGCTTTACTGACAGAGGTGTCCACATTCTCCCAGAAATTCAGATATTAGTCTAATAGAGGTATGTTCACATAGGCAGGGGCACATACATTTTGAGAGCACCTTGACGATGGTGTATGGGCTGGTATTATTTGGCCAAATTTTGTGCAAAGCGTCTAATTTATTTTTCCTAATATTTAAAAGCCATATTGCTATTCATGTTCTAGATTTAACATTAACATGCTTTTGGCATGATAGAAGGCAACCTTTTTTTGCATATTGTCTATGGAGGTAGCTGCTCCTGGTATGCACCTAATTCACACTAGTTTGGATGTGTCAGTCAGTTTTCTCTTACTTTGATATTGGTCTGATGACGCTGTGCTGCCAACCCATCACTGTAATGAAACAACCAACATGGCTGTGCATTACTGTGTTGCAGACAATCCCTACATGTTTGTTGGCTCTCTAAAGAGCACTAAATATCTTGGGCGGGGACCTGAGCTCCTGCCGAGCAACACCAGAAATACTTGGCGAGCTCCGAGCATCTCGAGCAGTGAGATGCTCGGGCGAGCAACGAGTTGTGTCGAGCATGCTCGCTCATCACTAATTGTCAGAGCCCCTGAGGTGTCAGAACAGCAGAACCTTCAATAAGTGACACCATTTTACCAATTAAACCTCTCATTGAATTCCTCTAGGAGTGCACTGATTATATTGACACCACAGGTGTGTCACAGACTTTTATACCATTGGGCAGTGAAGAAAAAATAATTTACATTTTTACCACCAAGATTGTGTGTTAGCCCCAAGTTTTACATTTTCACACTGGGAAATAGGTAAAAATGCCACCAAAATTTGTCCCACAATTTCTACTGAATGTGGCAATAGCTGATATGTGGCCGTACAGTACTACTTAGCCATACGGTATGGAGATGCTCAGGATGGACAGAGCTCTATTTGCCTCTTGGACAGATTTTCCTAGACTAGTTTGCGGATTCATATAAAAAGCCCCTAAGTGCTAGAAAAGCAGAATTCCCCTCAAGTGACCACATTTTGAAAATTATAACCCTTTATCTACATATTTTATCTACAGATGTAGTGACGATTTTGACTCCATGGGTGTTTTCCAGAAACAGTCAGCAGTGGAATGTTGCTGAGTGAAAATTGCTAACTGCCGTTGTAGTGACCAGTACATTATGCCCAGCTCATCATTCTGGAGACATGCACCTGTAAATTAGGCTGGCTCTCATCACTACAGAAATGCCAAACATAATACAAAAAATCTCCAAAACATCTTATCAATATTAAATGGGATTCTTAATTAAGCATCTATATGCTAACATGCATATTAAATATAGCGACTCATTGGGACCTGATATACAAAGAAAAACATAGAGTCTGTGCTAAGAATATAGAAAATGCAAACTTTATTCACAAAAACACCTTAATATGTATAGACACTAAAGGTATAACATATAGTGACAGACGTGTGAACACTATTATCATCAATTATATGGTTTCACGTGACAATATCCAAAAATGAACCAGGACTTGAGGTCCACATGGCCAAAAATTTATATAAGGACTTATATTGGCCATGTGGACCTCAAGTCCTGGTTCATTTTTGGATATTGTCACGTGAAACCATATAATTGATGATAATAGTGTTCACACGTCTGTCACTATATGTTATACCTTTAGTGTCTATACCTATTAAGGTGTTTTTGTGAATAAAGTTTGCATTTTCTATATCCTTAGCACGGACTCTATGTTTTTCTTTGTATATCAGAAATGCCAAACATGTGGGCACTAAATGCTGTTTAGGCACACTGGGGCTCAGAAGGGAGTGAGGAGGCATTTGGATTTGACAGTGGAGAATTTGCTGAATTTCTTTTGGGAAGCAAGGAGCCATTTAGCTTTTCCGGAGCCTTTGTGCTACCAGTAGCGTGGAAGCCCCCTATATTTCCGTTAACAGATGACAGACCTGAGTGGAGGCTTGCTTTTTTTGTGCATTGAGTTGAAGCTTTTATTGGGAACATTTGAAATAATGTTTAGCATCACATTTATCTGATGCTCTACATTGACCACTTACATCGGGGTTTCCATCTAAATCTCCGAGTGACGTGATTTAGATGAAACTCCCAAGGGATCCATTCACTATAATGAGGCAGCAGATTTACTCTGGACTCCGTCTGGCCTCTGTTCAGCGGTGTCCTTTTCAGAAGTGCACAAAACTGTGGCCGACGGCACTTTTATGCATCCACAGTCCCTCCATCTGCCTCATTATAGGGATTTTTTCCGCCGGGGTTTCTGTCTGAATCACGTATTTCAGAGATTTACACGGAAACCCCAGTGTAAGCACTCAGCGCAGAGCGCAGGATAAATGTGCACCGAGCCTTACTGCGATTTTTAGGAGGCAAAGTGAAAAAAGCAACAGCATGTGAAGAATTGGTTTTATTTATATTTTACACCGTTCCTTGTGCGGTATAAGTGATTAGGCAACTTTAATCTTCGGGTCTGTGCGATTGCAGCACTACTAGATTTACATTGGGTTTGTATGTTTGGTTGCTGTTACACACTAAAAGACGCTTTTTATTGTGAAAACTGCTTTTTGCATCACCATATTTTGAGAGCTATAATTTTTTCCTACTTCAGACTACAGAGTCATGTGAGGGCTTGTTTTTTGCTGGGCGAGCTGACATTTTTATTGGTACAATTTTCGGGCACATGACATATTTTCATCGCTTTCTTTTCTGATTTTTGGCAGACAGAATGAACAAAAACCAACAATTCAGGAATTGCTTTTTGGCTTTTTTTTGCATACCATTCCACGTGTGGTAAAATTGGTAAGACAGTCTTATTCTTCGGGTCAGTACAATTACAGCGATACCTCATTAATATTGCTTTGTTATTTTACAAATAAAAACTATTTTAAAGAAAAAAAAAAATTTTTGCATCGCTTTATTCTGAGAGCTATAACTTTTTTATTTTTCTGCTGATGGAGCTGCATGACTGCTTGTTTTTTGTGGGACAAGTTGACGTTTTCAGCGGTACCATTTTTATTTACATCCTTTTTTATTGCGTTTTATTGCACTTTTTGTTCTGTGATATGATGATAAAGCATTGTTTTTTTACTTCTTTTTTATTTATTTTTAATGGTGTTTACTGAAGGGGTTAAGTAGTGGGACAGTTTTATAGAGCGGTCACAGTGATACCAAATATGTGTACTTTTATTGTTTTTTATTATTACCTAAATAAATGTATTTATTGGAAAAATATTTATTTATTTATTTTTTAACTTTATTACATTGTCCCAGGATGGGACATTACTATATTACATTAGATTGCTGATCTGACAGGCAGGGAAGGAGGCATGCCAGCGCCTGCTCCCAGCATGCCATCACAAGACGCCTTCCATGCAGGACCCCGAAGGACCCCGCGGCCATCTTGGGGCCGGGTGTCTCCATGGAGGCCATTCAGGACAACGCAATCACATCGCATTTTTCCTAATGGAAGGGCGCAGGGAGCCCCCTCCCTAGGCGATGCCCTTCTATGCCACTATCAAGAGGAGTTAAATGCCTGCACGTTATCGCCACAGCAATCAGTGTGAGGCCGCGCGATTGCCATGCCATACTTGTACTGCTGTTTGCAAGAACGCATCTCTGCAGAGCAGTACTAGTACGGCTCATGTTGGAAATGGGTTAAACTAGAGAGTTACAGTATGTCACACAAAATAGTTAAGAAATAACATTTACCTCATGTCTATTTTACATCAGCACAATTTTTGAAATATAGCTTTTTTGTTAAGAAGTTTGAAGGGTTAAAAATTGATGAGCAATTTCCCATTTTTACAACAAAATGTCCAAAGCCATTTTTATAGGGACCACGATACATTTGAAGTGACTTTGAGGAGCCTATATGACAGAAAATACCCAAAAGTGAATCCATTCTAAAAACTGCACCCTTCAAAGTCCTGAAAACCACATTCAAGAAGTTTAATAGCTCTTCATGTGAATCACAGGAATTATTGGAATACAGAAGGATGATTCTGTGACCTTTAGGTCCAGCAGGTTCGACCGAACATTTTAAAAAAGTTTGGTTCGGGTACCAGAACGGTACCCAAAGTCGAACTCGAACCCTCACCCCATTCAAATGAATGTGGGGCATGAACTTCTGATGTTTCCTGCACTGTCACCTGTGTGACAGAGAGATAAACAGTGACTCAGATTGGCGGTAACCTTTCATATTACCGCGGGTCACAGCACCGCTGTTCCCATGCTGTCAGACAGATGACAGCATGTGAGCCAGCAGCTGTGACTCATCATCATACGACCAGTCTTGCTGAGAGCAGCAGAGAGCAGGCATACGATGAGAGTATCCATCAGCCGACACCTTTGCAATAAATAAGTAATCACAAAAATGACGTGGGGGCCTTTCTATTTTCCTTATCCAGCACAGGCAAAACCAAAAGCTGTGGCCTGTAGTCCTCAGCTGTCAGCATTATCTTGCCTGATTATTAAAAATATAGAAGTCCCCACATAGTTTGTTTTTAACCTATTTAAATAAATAATTTTAAAAAACGATGTGGCATCCCCCCATTTTTGACAACCAGCCAACCTAAAGCAGACAGCTGTGGGCTGGTATTCCTAGACTGAGAAGGGGCAATGGATATTGCATCCGGCAGCCACCCCAGAAAAGGTGCGTCTGTTGGCACTTTTCCAGACTCTTCCAACTTGCCCTGGTGTGGTGGCAAGTGGTGTAATATTTGTGGGGTTGATGTCAGCTGATATTAAGCCCACAAGTTAGTAATGTAGAGGCTTCTATAAGTCAATAAGGTGAGCAAAATTCATAGTTACCAATCTCCGGTGACCTCAATGACGTCAGTGCTGGCTGTGTGAGAAGGTTCTCATGAGTTTTATTTCAAATAAAGGACTTTATTCTGACCGTATCTTCTTTATTACAATATGACTATAGGGTTAGTAATGGAGAGGCATCATAGATGCCTCTCCATTACTAACCCCTGCAAAAGGCAAGGATAAATTTCAGAATTGGAGGTGCCTTTTCTGGTGCGACTGAGACTGATATTATTAGTCTTGGAGGGGGCTAATATCCATAGCCCCTTCCTAGATTATTTATATCAACCCGCAGCTGTCTATTCAGCCTTTGCTGGTTATTGAATATAGAGGGACCCAACATAATTTTTTTGGGTTGTCTTCCCTATAATAACCAGCAAAGACTAAGCAAACAGCTTTGAGCTGATGTTAATAGCCTGGGAACCTTTAGGGCTATTGGCCCGTTAACAAAATATTAACATCAGTACCAAGCCATTGTCATTCCCTCTGTTAGTTACAAAATTATGGGGAACCCCAAGTCATTTTTTCGCTTATGGTTTTTATTTATTAACAAGTACAAGTAAAAAATACATATTCAAGGTAATCTTAGTTCACAGCATCCAGATGTTCCACCATCGAGTATTGCTGGACGATTATCTGCCCAGACTGCCTCCTTCTCCTAATCTGCTTTCTCCACTGCCTCCTTATTTGGTCACAGGAAAACTTGCACCACCAACTTTAACACAGTCAGGGAGATACGACATCATGCTGTTTTGAAACGCCTCTGTTTGGGGGACAAATCCCAAAATGTGCAGGAGCTGTGTAGTGGGATAAAACAGCAGACAGATGAGTGGTTGGTGCCAGTGAGCCTGGCCTAGTGGTGTGCAATAATGGTCAAAATCTTGTAGCAGCTCTGGGCCTAGTCAGTTTGATGCACTTCGCTTGCCTGATGAATGTGTTGTGTTAACTTGGTGGTGCAGAGCTTCCTGAAAAACTACACGTCTGAGCTGCTGCTGAAATTGCAGGCAGTGTATGCACACTTTCATCGTTCTCAACTTGCAGCTGCTTGCTTGTCTGTGCTGCAGCATCACTTCTCCCTTCCCGCTCATCGGCTGATATGAGACGTGCCCACAAGTTGGAACTCCACCTTCCATATGCTGGAGAGACTGTGCGACCAGCAGCAGGCAATAATGGAATCTCAGCTGCAGCATGCACAGATGAGTTGCTCTGTAAAACAACACCACTACACCATGAATAACTTGGCTTCCCTGCCTGACGTATGTGCCATGTTGAGCTTCTTCGAATGTTCCACCAATATGGCCAGTGCTGATGATGACATCATTAGCATTAGTTTACAACTTATATGCCTGCTGGAAAAAAACAATTCAGGCCATGATGGATGAGGTGGTGGCACAGGAGACGAGGACCAAAGCCAATTCACACCCTTACCAGGCCTGTCGTCCACACATTGCTCGGAGGGTGAGTTACTATCCCAACATCAGACAAGTACCCAACTGAGCAGCCAGGATACAGTTTGGGAGGATGATGATGAGGAGGAGGCGGGGTGTGATGATGAACAACAGTGTTAACAGCAGGGTGGCACTCGGAGCAGCTGACAAGCTGGAGCATTGCTGGGGGATCAGAGTGCCCGGATGCTATACCTCCCATTGAGGACAGCTTGTCATTGTCTCTGGACAGCCTGGCACACATGAGCCAATACATGCAGCAGTGCCTGTGCAATGACTGCCGAGTTGCCCATATTGTTACCAGTGCCGATTACTGGGTGTCCACCATGCTGGTTCCCCACTAAAAGGACAACATACCATCATTACTTCTGTTACTTGAGAGGTATTGCAAAAAATGTGAATACAAGCACACGTTGGTAGAAAAACTACTAATGCCTTTCCCATCTGACAGAGGGGGCTCATTGAAACAAGGCAGATGCGGAGGAGGAAGTCGCCAACGTAGCTGGGGTGCTGCCAGCACCTTGGAAAGGCAGGCTTACCCTGGCAAAATTGTGGTAAAACTTTATGAGCATGCCACAACATCCAGCACCACCATCTCATATCATCCGTATTAGCAGGCAGTAGCCTTACAACAACACGGTGAAAAAGTACGTGCACACACTTCTCCACATACTAACAGATGGGTCTGCTCCATTAACTTCTGGGCCTTCAATTTGCACACATGGCCTGAGCTTGCTCTTTATTCCTTGGAGGTGTTGGCCTGCACTGTGGCAAGTGTACTGTCGGAACATATGAGTAGCACAGCAGGAGTTGTCATCACAGAAAGGCGAATCTGCCTGTCCACATGCAACGTAGAGAAGCTGACATTCCTTGAAATTAACCAGGCATGGATCAAACAGGCCTTGTCCATACCTTGGGATGACTAGACAACTATAACAGCTGCAGCCAGCCAATTTTCATCTCTATTTGCAATTGTTTCATTTGGGTTCCTATTCCCAAAATATAAAACACAAAAGCTGTTTTGTCTACCTCCTCCACCACTTCCACCTACACCGCCACGTCCACCTCCTCCAGTTGGACGTTTGCCCCTTGGTTGTACCTTGCTAGATTATTTTGGGTTCATTCTATGTTCTTTGAAATCAATTCCTTAGAAAAAATAAGGGAACCAGTGCTTGATTACTCCTCCCTCACCTCTTTCACCTATACCTCTAAGAAAGAAACCATGAAAAAAAATACGAAAAAAGTGTTGGATTGTAGCGGTACTGTGCCTCATGCTCTATGGTTAAAATTTGATGCTGTTTTGAAGGAAAAGGGCAGTCATATCCAAAATCGATTTTATTTAAATTTCCCTTCGTTTATTGAAATGAACAAGGTATCATTACGAAAATTAAGACCCTTGGGTTGGTTGGTATCTAATTGTATAAACCAAAAGGCTTCCCGAAGGAATAATTTTTTTTTTGGAGATTGCCTTCTCTAATGGGAGAAAAAACTTTATACCAAAAAAATGAAAACCATCTAAATTGCCACCATGCATTTGCACAAAGTGTTTAGTAGCTCCTGAGTAAGATGAGTTTTTGCTCATTTATTAAAAGAAAAAAACTTTTTATATTTCTAGTATTACAATTATTTGTTTGCCATTGATATTTATATAATTTGTAGTGGTAGCATGCTTCATTATTCATGTGCCCATTCACACTATAGGCATTTTATCCATCCCTAATTCCATAGTGTGAACATGCTTTATTTTCTATGTATTCATTCACATTATAAGCATCTGTTCACCTCTAACTTTTGTAAAGTAAAAATGCTTTGTTTTCGTAGGTATTCAATCACATGATAGGAATTTGTCCACCTCGCATGTTTGTAGTGTGAACATGCTCTATTTTATATATATTCATTCACATTATAAGTAATTAGTTCACCTCTACTTTTGTAGTGAACATGCTTTATTTCGTATGTCACATTACAGGCAATTTGTCCACCTTCAATTTTGTAGTGTGTATTTGCTCCATTTTGTGAGTATTCAATCACATCATAGGCAATTTGTCTACTTCGCATTCTATAGTGTGAACATGCTCTAGTTCGCATGTATCTATTTATATCATAGGCATTTTGTCCATCCCTAATTTTGTAGTGTGAACACACTCTATTTCGTAGGTATTCATTCACATCATATGCAACTTGTCTATCATGCATTTTGTAGTGTGAACATGCTCTATATTGATGAAAACAGGTGCATTGTTTTTACGCTAATTCTATCATGATGTCATAGGAGGCTTTGCCTCTCCCTATATATAACTTCTGTTGTTGTAACACTGCTATATTCTACGACTAAGGGCTACGGCCAGAAACGTGTAAGAATGCTACACGATTTTGCAACTTGTCTGGACTAATTTTTTTAAAAGAATGAAATAAAGAATATTTTTTTTTATTGAAATTCAGTTTGCTGATCCAATTGGCTTTTCTAAAAGCCAGTGTACATTTTGTTCCACTGATTTCTACAAAAAGTTTTTACTCTTAGAACCACCAGTTTCTGACATTGCCTAATACCTTATGTAAAAAGAAAATACATTGAATAAAAACTTTTGCTGAAGCAAAGTATATGATGGTATAAAAGTATTGCCCTTTGCAGTTGTGAACTAATCTTCAACAATCCAGAATCCCAAATTAATGCAATTTACGTAGTTGTAATGACCTATAAATCATACAGTAGAAGCTGAACTATTAGCATATCAGTATTTTGTTTATAAAATATTTATCAAATATTCATTTGTAATTTGGACCAGAATGTCAGACCGTCCATTGTATACCAATGAGATAAATCTTAATAAGCTTCTTTCAGACGTACCGGAGATTATAATTAAAATATGTGAATATTGATTGAAATACAGTAAATGTGCGAAATTTTCAGTAATAAGGTCCCTCGTTTAAATTAAAAGGATGGGACAACTGCACTAGATGTAAATTGCTTTGTCAAGTGATTATTCTCCAGGTCTGCACTTGAGCTCAAAGAAAGTTTTATGTGTAATGACAAGCAGCTAATTAATTTTGCAGTCTCATAACAAGTAGGGGCATGTTAAAGTAATGTGTTTTGTGCTATAAAAATATCTGTTGCATCACAAATCTCCATAGTGTGCCTTTAAAAATGTATAATTAAGCTCTGGAGTAATGGTACTGCCACACTAAACAATCCCGCTAGCGATCACAATAACGACGCATACTAATGCGATCGCTAGCGGGATTGTTTCTATATCGCTAAATGCGGCCACATTTAGCGATATAGTTAACGACGCTATCGCCGTTAGCGATCTTCTTAACGACTTTAGCGGTACAAAAGTACCGCTAAATCGCTAAGAAAAGGTGCCACACAGCGATTAGATACTTACCCAGCGGGAGCGCCGACGAGAAAATAGGGTCCGGAACGATTCCAGCGACGAGCGAGATCACAGCAGGAAGCTCGTCGCTGGAAGCTGCCGCACTGAACAACATCGCTAACAGGATCGCTAAATAGTGACGTTTTTTAGCGATCCCGTTAGCGATATTGTTTAGTGTGGCATACCCTTAAAGATCCAAACAGAAAGATAACATACTGCTAATTATCCAGAGATACCTGCAAACTTATTACATTGAGAAAGAATTGTAACAAAAGATCTTAATCAAATTACTAGCCACATACAGCTGAGGGCTTTGTTTCTCACAATTTCTTCTGATAATTAATATAGATTAAGCTTTTTAATGTAAATATCAATAAGGGTTGTTTCACACACAGCATTTTTTGATAAAACACCATTGCAGGTTTTGTTGAGAATTTTTAAGACAAAGCTAGAAATGGATCAAGTTGAAAGGAGAGGTATTTTCTATATATTCCCAATTGTTGGTGATTCCACTACTGTATTTGATTCAATACTGCATCAAAAATGGGAAACGTATTCTTGAAACAAAACTGAAAAATGCAACGTTTGAAAATGCTCTTAAATTTAGCCTACTAAATAACTTATCACCTAGGGCTGGCTTAAGCCCCCATCTCACACAGCGCTCTCGCTAGCGAGATCGCTGCTGAGTCAATAGTTTTGTGACGCAACAGCGATCTCCCCAGCGATATCGCTGTGTGTGAATTCAGCGACGATCAGCCCCCCTGCTGGGTATCGCTGATCGTCGCTGAATGTCCTGGACATTTTTTTGATCGCTGGTCTCCCGCTGGCCAGCACGCATCGCTGCGTGTGACAGGCAGGAGACCAGCGATCCGCTGGTAACCAAGGTACACAGCGGGTTTCCAGGCGTGGGGCTGTGCCTGGAAACCCATTGTGTACCTTGGATACCAGCACCCTGATGCAAGGTACACGTCGGGTTTCCAGGCACCGGGCAGCCCAGGAAACCCGACGTGTACCTTGGTTACCAGCTCCCTGCATCAGGGCGCTGGTATCCAACGTACACTGCGGGTAACTAAGCGACGTTACCCGCAGTGTCGCTGTGCTGATCACTGCCTGAGCTGCCTGTTTGGCAGCTCAGCAGCGATCATGTAGGGACACACCAGCGATCCTGATCGTTGTCGGGATCGCTGGTGTATCGCTTTGTGAGACGGGGGCTTTAGTGTAATAACTTGTCACCAGAGGCTTAGCTAAGGTTTTGGTTCAGGGCTGACGAAACTACTGCAAATACTACTAAGGGCCTCGTAACTATGTACCGTATTTTCTAGACTATAAGATGCACCTACGTTTTAGAGGAGGAAATTAGGAAAAAAAATTGCACCAAAAAATGTAGTTAATTCTGGACTTAATATCCCCTATCTTGTTATATATTGTCCCCTCATCACCATCCTGATACACATGGCCCCCTCATCCCTATCCTGGTATGCTTGGCCCCCCTTATCCCTACACTGGTATGCATGGCCTCCATCATCCTTACCATGGTATGCATTGCTCCGTCATCTCTATCCTGGTGTGAATGACCCTCATCCCTATCCTGTTTTGCATACTTCCTCTTCCCTTGACTGGTATGCATGTCCCCTTATCCCCATCCTGGTAGGAATGGTCCACCTTTTCCCTATCCTGGTAGTAATGGTCCCCCTCATCCCTATTCTGGTAGGAATGGTTTCCCTCATCCCTATCCTGGAAGGAATGATCGCCCTCATCTCTATCATGGTATGCAGGGCCCCCATCTCATCCTAGTATGCATGGCCCCATACCTATCCTGGTATGCAGGGCACCATCCTTAACCTGGTATGATTGGTCCTCAGCCCGGTCCTGGTATGCATGGCTCCGTCAGAAAACATTAAAAAACAAACCATTACACGTAACTTTCCGGGGCTCCCTCGCAGCGTCCTGTTCTGATGCCAGCAACTGCTTTATGCTTGCAAGCAGCGCATGGCAGGGACGTCATGCGCTGCTTGCAAGCCAAAGGGCAGCTGCCGCAATACACAATGCTCTGCACACCAGGACTATGTGTGTGCAAAGCAGTATTTATTGCTCTCTAGCGAGCACAGTGTCAGCCGGAGACTTCCTGCTGTTGCTGGCAGTCACGTGTACCGATACTTAAGATAAATGAATATTCCTTTCCATGAATATTCATTTCTCTTAAGTATCAGCACACGTGACCGCTGGTAGCAGCAAGAAGTCTCTGGCAGACACTGTACTGGCTAGAGAGCAATGAATACTCACTGCTTTGCGCACACATAGTCCTGGTGTGCAGAGCATTGAGTATTCCAGCAGCTGCTCTTTGGCTTGCAAGCAGTGCTTGACATCCCTGCCATGAATTGCTTACAAGCATTAAGCAGCTGCTGGCATCAGAGCAGGATGCTGCAAGGGAGTGCCGGGAAGGTAAGTGTAATGGTTTGTTTTTTTAATGTTTTCTGATGGAGCCATGCATACGAGGATGGGGGTGGGGGACAATCATACCAGGATAAGGAAAGGATGGGACCAATCATATCAGGACTGGGATGGGGGCCAATCATACCAGAGTTCCATTAAAGAGAAATGAATATTCATTGCTTTCCATGCCCATGGGTGTGGAATGCAGTGAAGATTCATTTCTCTTTAGCAGCGGGCACAGAAGTTAGCCGAAGCAGTTGGCTCCTGTCTCCTGTGACCCGCTGCTCTACCGAAACTGTTCCCCCACCTCTCCACAATAGCCAGAGCTTACATCTGGACTATAAGATGCTCCCCCGATTTTCATCCACATTTTTGGAAAAATACAGTAACCCTGATTAACCCCTTCCCGACCCATGACGCCTACGTCGACGTCATGAAAACCTGTGCCATCCCGACCCATGACGCCGACGTAGGCGTCATGCTATAAATCCCGTTCCTGCGGGTCGGGTGACCGGGGTAACTGAAAGGTTACCCTACCTGCAGGCACAAGACCCTTTGTGCTTCACCACAGGGGGGTTGGCTTAACCCCCACGTGGCTACGTTTGCCCTGATTGGCTGTTAAAAGTGAAACAGCCAATCAGAGCGATTTGTAATATTTCACCAATATTTCACATGGACTCTCCAAATGCGACATGGAACCGCTAAATATTCCAGCATATTTTCCATTTAAAAAGTCAAATGGTGCTCCTATCCTTCTGAGCCCTGCCGTGTGCCCAAACAGTGGTTTATGACCACATATGAGGTATCGGTGTACTCAGGAGAAACTGCCCAACAAATTTTAGTATCCATTTTATCCTGTTGCCCATGTGAAAATGAAAAAACTGAGGCTAAAAGAAAATTTTTGTGAAAAAAAGTACTTTCTTTTTTTTACGGATCAATTTGTGAAGCACCTAGGGGTTCAAAGTGCTCACTATGCATCTAGATAAGTTCCTTGGGGGATCTAGTTTCCAAAATGGGGTCACTTGTGGGGAGCTCCAATGTTTAGGCACACAGGGACTCTCCAAATGTGACATGGCAACCGCTAAATATTCCAGCATATTTTCCATTCAAAAAGTCAAATGGCGCTCCTTCCCTTCTGAGCCCTGCCGTGCACCCAAACAGTGGTTTATGACTACATATGAGGTATCTGTGTACTCAGGAGAAATTTACCAACAAATTTTAGGATACATTTTATCCTGTTGCCCATGTAAAAATGAAAAAATTTATACTAAAAGAAAATTTTTGTTGGAAAAATTAAAATGTCCATTTTTTCCTTCCATGTTGCTTTAGTTCCTGTGAAGCACCTGAAGGATTAATAATCTTCTTGAATGTAGTTTTGAGTAGCTTGAGGGGTGCAGTTTTTATAATGGTGTCACTTTTGGGTATTTTCTGCCATATAGACCCCTCAAAGTGACTTCAAATGTGAGGTGGTCCGTAAAAAAAATGGTTTTCTAAATTTTGTTGTAAAAATGAGAAATCGCTGGTCAAATTTTAACCCTTATAACTTCCTAACAAAAAAAAGTTTTGTTTCCAAAATTGTGCTGATGTAAAGTAGACATGTGGGAAATGTTATTTATTAACTATTTTGTGTCACATAACTCTCTGGTTTAACAGAATAAAAATTCAAAATTTGAAAATTGCAAAATTTTTAAAATTTTCCTCAAATTTCCATTTTTTTCACAAATTAACGCAAAAATTATCGAACTAAATTTACCATTAACATGAAGCCCAATATGTCACAAAACAACAATCTCAGAATCTCTAGGATACGTTGAAGCGTTCCTGAGTTATTACCTTATAAAGGGACACTGGTCAGAATTGCAAAAAATGGCAAGGTCTTTAAGGTCAAAATAGGCTGGGTCATGAAGGGGTTAAAACTATGGTTGCACCCCCTTATAGTGGATGTAGCAGAACCTCAGCAGATGACCGGTTGTTACTGAAAATAATCTCTATACAAAGACAAACACTGTCATCAAATAATGAAAAAATGTACACTAGAATCAAGTATTGCAAACATATAAGTTTTTATTAAATACTGAAAATTTATTTACATATATAGACTAAGCATATTAAAAAGTGGGAAACCACAAGGTGGTGCAAAAATACTAAAAGCCTTTTTAACCAAGGGCCGCTACATGGCCAAACATTGCTTACCACTGATAAACCCACACCTAATGTGAAACAAAAGGACTAGAGTTGAGCGAAACAGGTCGGTCAGATTCCAAAGTCGCGTGAAGTCAACCATGTGGTCATCGACCCGAGCGCCAAAGTCGGTTTTCCCATAATGCTTGCAGGTGCGTTTTCTCAGCCAATAAGCAAGGACGTACACTGTGGGCAATGAGATGACATGGACAGTGGCCACCACCATCTTAGAGAAGCAATCAGCTGAATGATACAATCCCATCTCTGCTATCTGTGTGCATGCTGCTATTTATCCTATTGGTATGAACTGCATTCACTGGAAGCAATCAGCTGAATGATACAATCCCATCTCTGCTATCTGTGTGCATGCTGCTATTTATCCTATTGGTATGAACTGCATTCACTGGAAGCAATCAGCTGAATGATACAATCCCATCTCTGCTATCTGTGTTGCATGCTGCTATTTATCCTATTGGTATGAACTCCATACGTATAGTAGCTGCCAAGCACTGCTTAACCATCTTGCAACATAGTTTAATGTGCCTGGTAAAGCTTTAGTATAATTCATCTTAGCACTGTTTAATACTTACTGCTTCATATCCTGTGATTTGGCCCTCTGTAGATCTTATCAGGTGGAAGGTGCTAAAGCATATAGATGTTGCCAGGTCTAGGAAATTGATCATTTAACCACCCCCTGGTGTGCTGGCCCCAGCTGCCAAATTATCCCAAACCAGCTCCCACAATCCCACTCTCCTAACCCTGTAGTGTGGGCTGTATATTTAGGAGTAGTCTAAGGGGTGCACGCATGTGTGGGGTGCATGCATCACAGACAGCTAAGCATCATAGAAGACAAGCATCGAGTAAACGGCAGTTATCCATGGCAGTTAATCAGGGCTGGAATCAGGTAGCCCACACTTTGCTTTCTTTTTAATTATGAAAAACAAAATTTGATTAAAATTATGTTTATCAAATACCCTTATTATTATTACAACCTCATGCATGTTTTGCAATATATTTTTTATTTTATTTTAGGATATTGGTATCTTGTTTTTTTGGTTTCTTTTTAATTATGTACATTACCTCTATCCTCCTGTGTTCCCTTGCCATCCACATTCACCGCCCCATCCCCCCTCCGTCATGACTCATACACATCAGCCCCTCCATACTTCCCTCTCCCATGTACAGTTCCCATGCACTCCTCACCTTCCTGAGAAACCTCAGCCCATCTTGCCCAAACACATCACAGAAAAAACCTACTTACAACTCCAACAACTACCTGCTCTTTATCTTCCTACTCCTATTGATTTCAGGGGACATCTCCCCCAACCCTCGTCCACTATCCCCCAACCTCAATCCCTACCCTACCTCATATCGAAACCATAATAATCTTATTAATATTACTTGCATTCCCTCATCTCCTTCGTTTAACTGTGCCCTCTGGAATCCACGGTCTGCATGCAACAAGCTAACCTTCCTGCACAACTACTTTCTGAACAACTCTCTTCATCTGTTGGCCCTCACTGAAACCTGGATTCAGGATTCTGACACGGTCTCCCCTGCTGCCATTTCCTATGGTGGCTTACAGTTCTCCCATTCCCAGAGACCCTCAAACAGACATGGTGGTGGAGTCGGCATACTCCTGTCCCCACAATGCACTTTCCAGGTCATCCCCCCAATTCCATCACTCTCATTCCCTTCTTTTGAGGTCCACACCATCAGGCTCTTTCGTCCCCTCTCCCTCAGAGTAGCGGTCATATATCGGCCCCCAGGCTCGCCCACCCAGTTCCTTGACCACTTCTCTGCCTGGCTGCCGCACTTCATGTCCTCAGAACTACCAACCCTTATCCTTGGAGACTTCAACATCCCCATTAACAGTCCTACTTCCACACCTGCATCTCAGCTTCTATCACTAACCACTTCTCTAGGCCTCTCACAGCTTTCAACCTCTGAGACACACAAGGATGGTAACACCCTTGACCTGGTCTTTGTCCGCCTCTGTTCAATCTCCCACCTAAATAACTCACCGCTTCCACTGTCTGACCACAACATTCTCTCCTTCACGCTCACAAATCCTCGACCACCACAGCGCACTCCTACCTACCACACATTCAGAAATCTACAAGCCATTAACCCTCAGACACATTCAGACTCCCTACACTCATCGCTGTCCCCACTCTCCTCTTTTTCTTGTCCTAATCTGGCTGTTCATCACTACAATGACACTCTTAG
>JARQOD010003571.1:0-63388 GCA_033576555.1 Oophaga sylvatica
CGCAGCGTTCCCTGAGGACTTAGATTTTAAGGCAAAAAACAATTTACAATTATTTTTGAAATTCTGAAACTTAGCTCGATCCCCTAAAAACAAATCTGGCATGGGAATCCTAGGTTCCACAACTGGCAACCCAGCAAGATAGATAGCAATACTCCGAACCTCAGCGGCAAGCTGATCCACACGGCCAGACAACTGTGCAAACTCCATTGAGAGAAAAGATCCTCCCCAGTACCCAGAGATACAGAGGGAAAAAAAAAAAAACACAAACAGAAAAGTATCTCTGACAACTCTGACAACCTTTTTTCTTTCACAATATTTTTTCCCTTCTGTGAGTACCATACAATTTTAAACTTTTTGGCCGGTGATACTGTTATGTTTCGGCAGCTGAGGAGTGCAGGCAAAAAAGGCAATACACCAGAGAAGTTGGAATCTATGAGATTGCAGTACCCTGACTAACCACCACAACTAGAGGCAGCCGTGGAGCGTTCCTACGTTGGTCCTAGACCCTCGTCACAGCCTGAGAAACTAACTACACCTAAAGATAGAAATAGAAAGCTATCTGCCCCGGAGCAGAACCCCAAAGATAATAGAAAGCCCCCAAACATGTAATGGCGGTTAGACAAGATGAAATACTGACACAGAAAGAAAATAGTATGAGCAACGCTGGGCCCAAACTAACTAAATAGAAAAGGATAGGAAGGGCACTTACTGCAATCCCAGAAAACCCTGAAAAGCACCAACTTTACTAATTTCAAAAACACCTGAGATCACACGACCTCTACCACCTAAATTAGTTCTCTGGTGTAACAAAATCAAAACAGCAGCCACTGAAAAAACTGGAAAAAGCAAAAGTACAAACATCAGTGGCTGAACTAAACTGAGAGGGCAAAAGCCCCCGGAGGGGACCCAAAAGGCCCCCACAGAAGTGCAGGACAAAATGCAAAAATATAGCACAAAAAACAAAAAGAAGAAAATGTCTTATCTGTTAGCAGGAGATGCAGACACGAAACAGCAGGCTACAAGGGAAACAGGAATGAAGGATTCAGACCAGAACAATTGATCACCGGCAACCCTGATGGGAAGGTGACTCCCTTATATAAGACCAGTCAGTAACATCTGATTCCCAGTCCTCACAATCTTCACTGGACAGACCAGCACCGCTTGTAACCACCAGAGGAAGCCTCTGCTCAGAACTCATCTCAAACCCATTCACAACAGTCACTGGTGAGTCAGTGTATTACATGTACATGCACACTATATACTGTGTACAGAGCTCCTGTGTATAATGTCTCTGTTGATCACTGTATTACCTGTACACTATATACAGAGCTCCTATGTATAATGTGACTGGTGATCCCTATATTACCTGCATATAATATATGACTCCGGCACTCCCCAGAAAATGAGAGAAAAAACACAAGTGTTTCAAAAAAGAAAAAGAATTTAATGTCCACACAGTATCACTGCATATGGATCAATAACGCTTGATATACAGATTCCAACAAAAATATATATGACGTTTCGGCTATGAGCCTTCTTCAAACTATAAATCTGTTCCTGAAAAAAAGGTGAAATAACAATATGCCACATATATGAATCGCATTTAAATGAAAAGGAAAAGGAAAATACCAAACCGAAAAATGGATATGAACCCAAATCAAAAGATCAGACAGAGTGTCACAGGAAGCATGTATAACATTAATATGCATGCCTGTATATTTATGCAAGTAAACCATGATTTAAAGGGATAGGAAAGAACCGGTGTTTATAGATTAGCAACATAATCGTGGAACATATCTAGGTTATAAGAAGATCTAATAAAGCAAAAGTGCAAATGAAAAACCAGAAAATAATAGAATGGTGGGTAGGCAGACTATTAATACATTACATATAGGAATTGCGTTGTTCCTTGTGCGGATCAAGGACCGTGGACACCTTTAAAGAAATGGTTCTCATAGTGAGTCTCAGTCCATTCTAAATCAAGAGGCTGACGGCATGTATCCATACCTATGAGCGGTGCATTGAGGTAACAACGGAAGAAGAAACAGGTGGGAGCCTGGTGAAAGTCGAGCGTCAGGTGCCGCAGTGTCGGTCCAGGAGGAGAGTAAGACACGCAATGTGCCGATACTTATAGTTCCGGAACGCCCAGTGGTGAACTTCCGGGTGTCTGCTTACGTGAAAGAAACCGCCGTGCGCATGTGCCCTACGGTAAATGCCGGAGAGAACCGACTATTTCCGATCTTGGTGAGGCTTAGTGTGGCGCATGCGTAGTGAGTGGCGGGATATAAACAAGACGGTCATCTCTGTTCTGGTATGCCCTAATGGGAAAGGACAAAGAGACAGATAAATATTTCAGCAACAAAAGTAACAGCAATAATCAAAATACATGTACATAATCTCATAATATAAGGGGTGTAACGATTCCCGGGAACAATATATATAAAAATATATTTATCACAAAACAGTGTTAGATAAAGTAATAATAGGAAATGGACAAAAGAGAAACCTTGAGCTAAGACAAATCATATTCCTTATTCAGACCAAGGGGCGCAAGGGTGTTGAGGGTGTGAATCCAAAACGATTCACGTTCTTTAAGGATTTTAACCCTATCGCCACCCCTTTCTTAAGACAGGCACATGATCAATCACCTGGAACTTCAACTGTGACACATTGTGTTTGTGTTGGACAAAATGTGCTGGAATAGGGAGACATACACGTCCACATCTGATTGTGGACTTATGTTGTGAAATCCTATCACGTATGTGCTGTGTTGTCTCACCTACATAACCCAAACCACAAGGGCATTTGATGAAATAGACAACATAAGAAGAGTCGCATGTGAAGTGACCGTTGATAGGAAAACGACGCCCAGAGCGGGGATGAGTGAAAGAGTCTCCCTTACTAACATTAGAGCATTGAAGACATCTTAAACATGGAAAAGTACCTTTCCTAGGTGTAGACAGAAAGCTCTGTGAAGCATTCTTTTTAAAAGAACCTATGTCTGCTCTAACTAGGTGATTCTTCACATTCTGACCCCTCTTATTACAGATTAGAATCTCATTGGAAAATGCCGGGATATTGGATATGAACTACGGAGAATTCTCCAGTGCCTGAAAAGACATTTGTTAATGCGATAATTGTATGGATGGTAAGTCCTAACAAAGGGAATCCGATCCTTAGAATTGATTCTGTCCGGTCTACTGGTCATTTGCTCCTGATAGTGAGCAGGAGACATGGGATACCCTCTAGCTAAAAAATTTTTGTCCATCTCCTGATGTCTCAGGGTTCTTTTTTCAAAGTTAGACACAATTCTGTCTATTCTAAAGTGTTGGGACTTAGGCAATGCTTTCTTGATGTGACCGGGATGACAACTGGAATGTAGAAGGAGACTATTCCTATCAGTGGGTTTTGTGTACAGGTCAGTCTCCATCACCCTTCATCATTCACGATGATAGTAGTATCAAGGAAGTTGATTATATGATGACTATAATTTATGGTGAATGTTAACCCCTGTCTAGAGGTGTTTAAATCATTAAAAAAATTAAGGAGAGCATTTTCATCTCCCGTCCAAATAAAGAAAATGTCATCAATAAATCGTTTCCAAATCGTCACGTGATGAAAAGACGGGTGTGGATAGACAACTGAGTCCTCAAAGTCCCCCATATAGATATTAGCATAAGGGGCGCCATGTTGGACCCCATGGCAGTACCCCTTCATTGTATGTAGAATTGGTCACCAAAAAGAAAGAAGTTTTTAGACAAAATAAGAGTCAGAATGTCTTTGCAAAAGTTGATTTGGTGATCAGAGAAGTCTGTATGTTGAGACAGGAATCTCACTGCTGAACTAATCCTATCCTGATGTTCGATGCTAGTGTACAAACTATTCACATCCATTGTGACCAAAAAAGCCCCCGTAGGTAAAGTGCCTAAGGTTCTCAAGGAAGTTAGGAAATGTGTGGTGTCCTTAAGAACTGATCGTATATTCATAATCAGTGGGGACAGGATACTGTCCAACGTGATAGCCAACGGTGATAGTATGGAATTCGTAGAGGCCACAATGGGCCTGCCGGGAGGTCTAAGTAAGTTTTTATGTATTTTTGGAAGAGTATAAAAGACAGGGATGACCGGATGTGAATTATGAAGGAAATCTCCCAATTTACCATCAATAACATCCATGTTTTTATAATGATTAATGATCTCATCAATCTCTCTGGCTATGTCGAAGGTGGGGTTGCTAGGTATGGGTGTGTAGGTGTTCAAATCACCCAATTGTGACATAATCTCTTCCACATAGTAAGTGCGATCCAAAACCACAATAGAGCCCCCCTTATCCGCTGGTTTGATAATCAAATTATGGTTATTCTTCAAAGAATTCAGCGATTTAAACTCTTCACTGGACAAATTGTTCTTAACACACATTTCCCCTTTTTTTATATCATCCAAAACACATTTAATATCTCTATTGACTAAGTCAATGTAGGTTTCAATAGGGTGATAGAAACGGGGTGGCTGAAAATTGCTAGACATTTTTAGACCTAAAGTCCGGAGTGTAAATTTGGATATAACTGGTGATGAAACCGTGTCACCTTGTGGTGGACCACTAGCGAAATGAGCCTTCAGTCGTAATGTTCTGAAGAACCGTGACAGTTCTTGATCAAGAAGAAAAGTACTAAAGTGTGGTACCGGACAAAACGTCAATCCCTTTTGCAATAAAGTCATCTCGGGGGGGGAAAGGCAGTAGGAGGAGATGTTGTACACAATATTGGACGTTTCCGTACCTTGGAGCGTGTTGTCATCGTGTGTGGGTCCATGCTGGTGTTGAAAGCCGCTTGTTCCTCCCCCTCCTCGTCTTCCTCTGTATGGACGGGATTGGCGTTGTTCTAAAAAAGCAGGACGAGTAGGTCCAAAATCGCTGTCCGAGCTGGTGGATATGGGGCTGTAGCCGCGTCTTGGATATCGACGATTTCTGAAGTTGCCAGTACCTTGCCATTTATATACTTGATTGTTTTTGTAATCTTCCGTATCACGTAGAAACTTATTTCTCTTCTTGACTTGTAAACCTGCCCGGAGATCCGTAATAGACTGATCCAATTTCTCCTTTAGTTTCCTGAAGTCTTCTGCAGTGTAAGTAACAATAAGTTGTTGTTCAGTTGTGGCGATACTCTTCCTCAGATCAGCAATCTCCTTCTGCAAAAACTCAATAGTGAGAATAATTAAGTCCATAGAACACTTGTTGAGGATAGCCTCAAACTTGGTACAAAACTCCGGATTATTGTGAAATAGTGTCGGTCTTAACGGAACTCTGAGACCCCTAGGAATCCGCTGTACCCGATGGTACTCGGCAAGGGTAATACAATGCAAATCTAGAGCTGTTACCTTCCGGAGATCCTTCTCATAATCCCTAGACTTGAGTTCTTCAGCTGGGGTATGTAGAAAAGTCCTTGACGAGGTTACTTGGGAGATAATATTTGTAATTTCATCTGAATTGAACGATAAAGTATTAAAAGACATGGGCGATTGTAGGAGCAAACCCCAGAATATGAATCAAAATTTAGTCAAAAAAGGGGTTGCTCACTAGAATGAAGGATGGGTGCTCAGGAGAAAAAACTTTTTCCAACATATAATATATGACTCCGGCACTCCCCAGAAAATGAGAGAAAAAAACACAAGTGTTTCAAAAAAGAAAAAGAATTTAATGTCCACACAGTATCACTGGCATATGGATCAATAACGCTTGATATACAGATTCCAACAAAAAATATATATGACGTTTCGGCTATGAGCCTTCTTCAAACTATAAATCTGTTCCTGAAAAAACATTACCTGTACACTGAAACTGTATACAGAGTTCCTGTGTATAATGTCACTGGTGATCACTGTATTACCTGCACACTGACACTATGTACACAGCTCCTGTGTATAATGTCACCGGTGATCACTGTATTACCTGTACACTGACACTATATACAGAGCTATTGTGTATAATGTCACTGGTGGTAATAACAGTGTTGTTAGTATTGTGGTTTATATTCGTGATCAGTATTGTAGTATTCGGTCACTATGTGGTGGTAAATTGTGGTCTTGTCACAGTGTGGTGGTATTGTCATGGGTGCATTCCACGAGGATCGTCGCGATTGCACATTCTGACTTCTCGCAGCTGAGTTGCTGTTACTTTGTGTTTGGTAATGAGAGAGTTAATTTTACCTAGTTCTTTGCTAAGACTAGGTCCAGCCTCGCCGGCTGCTTTTGATTATGTTCTAATTAGCTTCCTTTATATCCCTGCCAGTCTGGGTGTTAGATGCCGGTGAAAGCATTCATACAGACTGCAGATAGGATCGGTTCTGAGAAGACTTAAGCTAAGAGCTCTTTTGTTGTTCATCCCCTCCTTGCTTATAGTTTATCTCCTAGACCTTTGGTGTTCCCTCTGTGTTTATATGTTGTATGAAAGACAGTATTTACTTTATCCCCTGTCTGTCTCGTTTGTCTATACTGTTTGTTAACCTTTACCTGTCCATTCCCTTTGGTGGTAATCAGGGTCCTTCTAAGGACTAGATTACAGTGGTCAGGGATTAGTAGGAGACAGGGTTTACGCTGGTGGCCTGGACCTCTGTACCATTAACAGTACCTCCAGGTAGAGGGACTAGTCAGGACCCCAGTTTAGGGTCAGCATAGACCCCGGTCCACCTCTAGCCAGAGACAGCGTGAAAAGGATTAAGTATTGACTCACAGGATATTATGTCAGGTAATACTATGCTATATATACATGTTAATGTTACCTACTTATATGTTAGATAGTATGTTGTCCCACTTGATAGATTACTGACATTATATATTTATACATCTGCTAGACAGCGTGACAGGTATTTATCTCCTGTATGTAGTATTATTCCTTCACTATGTGGTGGTAATTTGTGGTCTGGTCATGGTGTGGCGGTATTTGTCCCTTGTAAGTGGTGCTATTTGGTCACTATGTGGTGGAATATGTAGTTATAGTGTGGTGGTATTTCTCCTTGTATTTGGTATTAGTTGGACGCTATATGGTGGTAATATATGGTATGTCACTATGTGGTCTTTTCATGGTGTAGCGTGTTTGTTCCTCGTATGTGGTATTATTCGATCACTATGTGATCTGGTCATGGTGTGGTGGAATTTGTTCCCTGTATGTGGTAGTATTGGTCTTGGTATAGTGGACTGTGTTGTGTATGGAGGTCATTTGTTCTCTCTGATATTAATTAGCAGAATATTCTTTACTCCCATTAGAGATTAAATACTTGGAACACAGTGACAGAAAAAAGTTATCATCACTTCACCACCGGATAAGTGATAGGGTTGAGCATTCCGATACTGCAAATATCGGGTATCGGCCGATATTGGCTGTATCGGAATTCCGATTCCGAGTTCCGATATTTTCGTCATATCGGATACCGGAATCGGGATTGTCACTGTCACTGTCAGTGTCCGTCGGTCGGGTCTGTCAGGAGTCAGCGGCACTTACCTGGCAGAAGATCTCCGGCGGTCACGTCCTGGACTGCTTGATGGCCGCAATCTTCTTTCCCCGGCGGTCACATGCAGTTTCTCGCGATAACTGCAGTGACTGCTGGGTAATCCCGGCCGTAAAGCAGTCAGTCCGATGACGTCACCGCCGGGGAAGCAGGTAATCAGCTGTGCTGCGTTGCAATGACAGGCTCTGCCTGTCATTGCGATGTAGCAGAGTTGGATCGTCGTGGGACTGTCGTTATGGATTGCGTCGGACAGGTGGTATACTGTTGGTTTGTTTTTTTTCCTTTTTTTACAGGAGATCGATGGCGTCGCAGGAATGAGAGAGTAATAAAATTAATGAAAACTGTGTTGTCTCTTTTATTTCATTAAAATACTTTTTTCTTGCTGTGTTTTTTTTTTACACATTTAATAACTTTGGGATTAATAATGGATCGGTGTCTTATTGACACCTCTCCATTATTAACCGGGCTTATTGTCACCGTGCAATCAACGGTGACATTAACCCCTTATTACCCCGCTTGCCACCGCTACAGGGCAAGTGGGAAGAGCCGGGTAAAGTGCCACAATTGGCACATCTTTTGATGCGCCAAATGTGGGGCTGCTGTAGCCTGGTATTATCAGGCTGTTGAGGGCCAAAATCCATGGGCCTTGACAGTCTTTTAATACCAGGCCGCAGCAGTCTGCATTTTACTTGGCTGGTTAACAAAAATAGGGGGACCCCTACGCCGTTTTTTTTTCGAGGAGATCCCCTATTTTTGTTAACCAGCCAAGCTAAGCAGACTGCTGTGGCCTGGTATTATCAGGCTGGCAAGGTCCATGGATATTGGATCCTTACCAGCCTGAAAAACCAGGCCTCAGCGGTCTGCTTCATCTGGCTGGTTAACAAAAATAGGGGGGACCCCACGCCAATTTTTTTCGAGGGGATCCCCTATTTTTTTAATCAGCCAAGATATGCAGACTGCTGTGGCCTGGTATTATCAGGCTGGCAAGGTCCATGGATCTTGGCTCCTTAACAGCCTGAAAATCCAGGCCTCAGCGGTCTGCTTCATCTGGCTGGTTAACAAAAATAGGGGGGACCCCACGCCAATTTTTTTCGAGGGGATCCCCTATTTTTGTTAATCAGCCAAGATATGCAGACTGCTGTGGCCTGGTATTATCAGGCTGGCAAGGTCCATGGATCTTGGCTCCTTAACAGCCTGAAAATCCAGGCCTCAGCGGTCTGCTTCATCTGGCTGGTTAACAAAAATAGGGGGGACCCCACGCCAATTTTTTTCGAGGGGATCCCCTATTTTTGTTAATCAGCCAAGATATGCAGACTGCTGTGGCCTAGTATTATCAGGCTGGCAAGGTCCATGGATCTTGGCTCCTTAACAGCCTGAAAATCCAGGCCTCAGCGGTCTGCTTCATCTGGCTGGTTAACAAAAATAGGGGGGACCCCACGCCATTTTTTTTTCGAAGGGAACCCCTATTTTTGTTAATCAGTTCCCTCTGACGTCACTGATTGTGTCCCTGGCTGACCTGAAGTGAAAGTGGAAAGCAATCAATTAAGCTTTCCACTTAAGGGCCCGTCTCACATAGCGATATCGCTACCGAGATCGCTGCTGAGTCACTAGTTTTGTGACGCAGCAGCGAGCTCACCAGCGATATCGCTGTGTGTGACATTCAGCGACGATCAGCCCCCCTGCCGGGTATCGCTGATCGTCGCTGAAATGTCAGGACCTTTTTTTGATCGCTGGTTTCCCGCTGACAGGCACACATCGCTGCGTGTGACAGGCGGGAGACCAGCGATCCGCTGGTAACCAAGGTACACAGCGGGTTTCCAGGCGCGGGGCTGTGCCTAGAAACCCGCTGTGTACCTTGGATACCAGCGCCCTGATGCAGGGAGCTGGTATCCAAGGTACACAGCGGGTTTCCAAGCGCTGCGCGGTGCCTGGAAACCCGCTGTGTACCTTGGTTACCAGCGGATCGCTGGTCTCCCGCCTGTCACACGCAGCGATGCGTGCCTGTCAGCGGGAGACCAGCGATCAAAAAAAGGTCCTGACATTTCTGCGACGATCAGCGATACCCGGCAGGGGGGCTGATCGTCGCTGAATGTCACACACAGCGATATCGCTGGTGAGCTCGCTGCTGCGTCACAAAACTAGTGACACAGCAGCGATCTCGGTAGCGATATCGCTATGTGAGACGGGCCCTTAAGCGATGTTACCCGCAGTGTCGCTGTCCCAGATCGCTGCCTGAGCTGCCTGTTTGGCAGCTCAGCAGCGATCATGTAGCGATACACCAGCGATCCTGACAAGTGCATATCGTTGTCGGGATCGCTGGTGTATCGTTATGTGACACCCAGCCTTTACTCTCCTGTCAGGCAGGAGAGGAACTCATTCATTTGGGGTTTACTGTGAGGCTGCAGCATTAGCTGCGGTCCCTGCAGTAAACATTAACCCTTTCTGAAGGATTACACCGTGGGACCTGACTGTGCATGGGATAGGTAAGAATAATTTTGCTTTTTTATTTTATTTTTATTACAGGAAATGGTTTTTGCAGTAAAATAAAAGATGGTCAAAAACATGTGTCTTTATTTCATTAAAATGATTTTTAATTAAAGTGTGTGTGTTTTATTTTTATTTCATGCAATAGGATTAATAATTGATAGTTGTCTAATTGACAGCTCTCAATTATTAACCTGGCTTAAGGTCACCTTTCAATAGCAAGGTGGCTTTAACCCCATATTAACCCATTCGCCACCGCTACAGGGCAATGGGAATAGACGGGCAAAGTGCCAGAAAGGGCGAATCTAATTATAGATTTGTCTTTCCTGGGGTGTCTGGGGGCAGATGTTAGTAGCCGGGGGGGGCAAAAATAATGGTCCCTCTCTGGGCTATTATTATCTGCCCCCACTCACTGGCTTTGTCTGTCTGGTTGCGAAAATAGGGCGGGAGCCCACGCATTTTTTTTCAGCAATTTTACACCTCATATATATATATACATGTCATTGAATTTGTGACACATATATATTATATTTATATTTGTAGTTCAGTAAAGATGTATATCTTCGTACCGTGTTAGCCAGTAGATAGAAAAATATTTAGAGTTGAGAGTCCTCAGTGGTGACCCGACATGAAATGACACTTGGTGTACATAGGGTTAACCATGTCTTTTCATGTCCTTTGCTATCTAATTTGCACAAACAATTAAATCAGACTATGTGTGCAAAATTTCACACCTGTAGGGGTTAATTAAAGGTGTAAATTCGTAGCAAAAAAGTCCGTTTTTTTTACAACGAATTTACACTTTTAATTAACCCCTACAGGTGTGAAATTTTGCACACATAGACTGATTTAATTGTTTGTGCAAATCAGATAGCAAACGACATGAAAAGACATGGTTAACCCTATGTACACCAAGTGTCATTTCATGTCGGGTGCTTCTGTCTTTTCACTGAAGCCGGCTTTACCCGGCAATTGAATCAGAGGATATTTTACTATGTAGAAGTGTATAAACTATACATATATGTATATATATATGTCACAATGACATGTATATATATATATATGTATTCTATGTGTGTATATTTAGTGTTTACAAGGAAAGAATGGGGTTTTTTTAGTTGCGATATTTTGTTCCCATAGACTTACATGGGACTTCCGGTATCGGTATCGGGTATCGCCGATATTTTAGTGATATCGGCGATACCATTCCGATTCCGATACTTTAGGATATCGGAAAGTATCGCTCAACTCTAGTGATAACGTATTGATTGGTGGGGGTCTGACTGCTTGGGAAGAATGTGGAGATTTTATCCCTATTAGAATGGAGTGGCATGTTCGACTTGACCATTGATCCATTCATTCACTCTGTGGCTGTGAGCACTGCACTTGTTTTTTTTCTGGAAGCCCCAAAGAAAATGAATGGAGCTGCAGTCAGACATCCCACCTGCAGTTCCATTTTAAAATGGGGATAAGTGTCCAATCAGGGATAATACCTCCTCATTCTTCCGATCGGTGCACTTTCTAATGGTCGGACCTATGCGATCACCTATCCTGTAGAGCCCATGGATTGGGGATAACTTGTTTTAACCAAAGAACCCCTTTAATGTAACTACTGTGATTGTACATCCCAGTGACGCACAGTAGATGTGCAAGAACCTCCTGCGTTTTACAGTTGATGCTTCACTATAACAGGGATAACGGCTTACAGATATTTGCATGTAGCTGTTGGGTGGGCCCCTAGAGTCCATTCTCCCTGTGGGCCCCAGACAACCCAGTCCAACCTTGATCATATACGAGGGCTGTTGTGTGTCCCCCAGGATGTGCATAGAAACATACTAAATCCGCTGGAGAGCACTGTAATTACAGCCATAGTGTGGATTTGGTCAAACTATTTGACCAAGTCAGATTTAAAAAAAACCTGATATGGGCTTTTATTTTTGGAAAGATCTGGAGGATAGTAGTGGGGAGGCTCTCTCCCTCCACTCCGGGTCTTGGGAATGGCCCATGTCCACAGGGGTGAACCTAGCCTCTCTACTGCCTGAGGTAAACTGCAAAACGGCGCCCCCTCCCTTTGTAAAATCAGTACAAATAAATCTGGTTTACTCTTACTAACCTAACCTGATGCACATGTGAAATAAATACACTTTTAAATAGGAATATGTTTGAAACATCGATTTTTATATTTGTTAAAGTTCTGTATAAGTAGTAGAAAATAAAAGGATATTAACCCCTTACTGCCATCGGACGTACTATCCCGTCCATGGTACCTGGGCCCGTATGATCGGGGACGGGATAGTACGTCTCGTGCGATCGGACGCGCTCCCGGGGGGAGCGCAGCCGATCGCGGCCGGGTGTCAGCTGATTATCACAGCTGACACCCATGACTGTGTGTCAGGAGCGGTCACGGACAGCTCCCGGCACATTAACCCCTTGCACACCGCGATCAAACATGATCGCGGTGTACTGGGGGCACAGGGGAGGATCGCGCAGGGTGGGGGCTCCCTGCGCGCCCCCCTGAGACCCTCAGAGCAGCGCGATGTGATCGCGCTGTTCTGAGGGCTTCCTCCCTCCCAGGACCCGGATCCAAGATGGCGCCGGGTCCTGGAGGGAGGCGGCTACCTCAGTGCCTGCCGAGAGCAGGCGCTGAGAAGCCTGCTGCACTGCCTGAGCGATCGCTGGTGTGACAGAGTGCTGTGCACACTGTCACACCAGCGATCTGATAAAATACAGTGATGTCCCACCCTGGGACAAAGTAAAAAAGTTAAAAAAATAAAAATAAACATGTTTTAAAAAAAAATCCAAAATAAATAAAAAAAATATATATATTCCCCAATAAATTCACTTCTTCCTGTAAATAAAAAAAACAAAGCAATAAAAGTACACATATTTGGTATCGCCGCGTCCGTAACGACCCCCCCTATAAAATTGTCCCACTAGTTAACCCCTGTAGTGAACCCCTTAAAAAAAAAAAAAAAAAAAACGAAGCAAAAAATCAATGCTTTATCATCATACTGCCGAACAAAAAGTGGAATAACACGCGATCAAAAAGACCGATATAAAAAAAACATGGTACTGCTGAAAACGTCATCTTGTCCCGCAAAAAACGAGCCATAATACAGCATCATCAGCAAAAAAATAAAAAAGTTATAGCTCGCAGAATAAAGCGATGCAAAAATAATTATTTTTTATATAAAATAGTTTTTATTCTATAAAAGCGCCAAAACATGAAAAAATGATATAAATGAGGTATCGCCATAATCGTACTGACCCGAAGAATAAAACTGCTTTATCAATTTTACCACACGCGGAACGGTATAAACGCCTCCCCCAAAAGAAATTCATGAATTGCTGATTTTTGTTCATTCTAACCTCCCAAAAATCGAAATAAAAAGCGATCAAAAAACATCACATGCTCAAAAATGGTACCAATAAAAATGTCAACTCGTACCGCAAAAAATAAGACCTCACATGACTCTGTGGGCCAAAATATGCAAAAATTATAGCTCTCAAAATGTGATGATGCAAAAACTATTTTTGCAATAAAAAGCGTCTTTTAGCGTGACAGCTGCCAATCATAAAAACCCGCTATAAATAGTAAATCAAACCCCCCTTTATCACCCCCTTAGTAAGGGAAAAATAATAAAATTAAAAAAAAGTATTTATTTCCATTTTCCCATTAGGGTTAGGGTTAGGGTTGCGGCTAAAGTTAGGGTTAAGGTTGGTGCTAAAGTTAGGATTAGGGTTAGGGTTGGGATTAGGGGTGTTTAGGGTTAGATTTGTGGTTAGGGTTGGGACTAGGGTTAGGGGTGTGTTGGGGTTAGGGTTGGAGTTAGAATTGGGGGTTTCCGCTGTTCAGGCACATCAGGGGCTCTCCAAATGTGACATGGCGTCTGATCTCAATTCCAGCCAATTCTGCGTTGAAAAAGTCAAACGGTGCTCCTTCACTTCTCAGCTCTGCCATGCGTCCAAACAGTAGTTTATCCCCACATATGGGGTATCAGCGTACTCTGGACCCCAAGAGTTATTGTGCAATTTGTCCTATTTCTTCTGTTACCCTTGGGAAAATAAAAAACTGGGGGGAAAATATCATTTTTGTACAAAAAAAAATATTTTTTTGTTTTTTACGGCTGTACATTATAAACTTCTGTGAAGCACTTGGGGCTTCATAGCGCTCACCACACATCTAGATAAGTTCCTTGTGGGGTCTATTTTCCAAAATGGGGTCACTTGTTGGGGATTTCCACTGTTTAGGCGCATCAGGGGCTCTCCAAATGCGACATGACGCCCCCAGACCATTCCATCAAAGTCTACAATCCAAAACGTCACTACTTCCCTTCCGAGCCCCAACGTGTACCCATACAGTAGTTTTCTCCCACATATTGGATATCAGCGTACTCAGGACAAATTGGACAACAACTTTTGGGGTCCAATTTCTCCTGTTACCCTTGTAAAAATAAAATATTGGGGCAAAAAAATCATTTTTGCAAAAAAAAAAAAGATTTTTTATTTTTACGGCTGTGCGTTATAAACTTCTGTGAAGCACTTCGGGGTTCAAAGTGCTCACCACACATCTAGACAAGTTCCTTGTGGGGTCTATTTTCCAAAATGGGGTCATTTGTGGGGGGTTTCCACTGTTTAGGCGCATCAGGGGCTCTCCAAATGCGACATGACGCCCCCAGACCATTCCATCAAAGTCTGCAATCCAAAACGTCACTACTTCCCTTCCGAGCCCTGACGTGCGCCCATACAGTAGTTTTCTCCCACATATTGGGTATCAGCGTACTCAGGACAAATTGGACAACAACTTTTGGGGTCCAATTTCTCCTGTTACCCTTGTAAAAATAAAATATTGGGGCAAAAAAATCATTTTTGCAAAAAAAAAAAGGATTTTTTATTTTTACGGCTTTGCGTTATAAACTTCTGTGAAGCACTTCGGGGTTCAAAGTGCTCACCACACATCTAGACAAGTTCCTTGTGGGGTCTATTTTCCAAAATGGGTCACTTGTGGGGGGTTTCCACTGTTTAGGCGCATCAGGGGCTCTCCAAATGCGACATGACGCCCCCAGACCATACCATCAAAGTCTGCAATCCAAAACGTCACTACTTCCCTTCCGAGCCCTGACGTGCGCCCATACAGTAGTTTTCTCCAACATATTGGGTATCAGCGTACTCAGGACAAATTGTACAACAACTTTTGGGGTCCAATTTCTTCTGGTACCCTTGTGAAAATAAAATATTGGGGGCGAAAAAATCATTTTTGTAAAAAAAAAAAAAAGATTTTTTATTTTACGGCTGTACGTTATAAACTTTAGTGAAACACCTGGGGGTTAAAAGTTCTCACCACACATCTAGATAAGTTCCTTGAGGGGTCTAGTTTCCAAAATGGTGTCATTTATGGGGGTTTCCACTGTTTAGGCAGATCAGGAGCTCTCCAAACACGACATGGCGTCCAGCCAATTCTGCGTTGAAAAAGTCAGACGGCGCTCCTTCCCTTCCAAACTCTGCCATGCACCCAAACAGTGGTTTACCCCCACATATGGGGTATCAGCGCACTCAGGACAAATTGCACAATAACTTTTGGAGTCTTGTTACCCTTGGAAAAATAAAAATTGGGGTGAAAAGATCATTTTTGTGGAAAAAATATGATTTTTAAATTTTACGGCTCTACGTTATAAACTTGTGTGAAGCACTTGGGGGTTCAAATTGCTCACCAAAGATCTAGAAAAGTTCCTTAGGGGGTCTAGTTTCCCAAATGGGGTCATTTGTGGGGGTTTCCACTGTTTAGGCACATCAGGGGCTCTCCAAATGCAACATGGCATCCAATCTCAATTCCAGCCAATTTTGGTTGGAAAAAGTCAAATGGTGCTCCTTCCATTCCGAGCTCTGCCGTGCGCCCAAACAGTGGTTCCCCCCCACATATGGGGTATCAGCGTACTCAGGACAAATTGGACAACAACATATGTGGTCCAATTTCTCCTGTTACCCTTGGGAAAATAAAAAATTAGTGACTAAAAGATAATTTTTGTGGGAAAAAAATAGGATTTTTTATTTTCATGCCCGGGCATTATAAACTTGTGTGAAGCACTTGGGGGTTCAAAGTGCTCACCAAAGATCTAGATAAGTTCCTTAGGGGGTCTAGTTTCCAAAATGGGGTCACTTGTGGGGGGTTTCCACTGTTTAGGCTCATCTGGGGCACTGCAAACGGAACATGACCCCCATCAACGTCTGCATTCCAAAACGTTACTACTTCCTTTCCAAGCCCTGCCGTGCACCCAAACAGTCCCCCCCCCCCCACATATGGGGTATCAGCGTACTCAGGACAAATTGGACAACAACTTTTGGGGTCCAATTTCCTTGGGAAAATTCAAAAATTTGGGACTAAAAAATCATTTTTGTGGAAAATTGTTTTTTTTTTTTTTTTTCACACCCAGGCATTATAAGCTTTTGTGAAACACTTGGGGGTTCAAAGTGCTCACAACAGATCTAGACAAGTACCTTAGGGGTCTAGTTTCCAAAATGGTGTCACTTGTGGGGGTTTCCACTGTTTAGGCGCATCAGGGGCTCTCCAAACACGACATGGCGTCCAATCTCAATTCCCGCCAATTTTAGTTTGAAAAAGTCAAACGGCGCTCCTTCCCTTACGAGCTCTGCCGTGTGCCCAAACAGTGGTTTTCCCCCATATATTGGGTATTGGCGTACTCAGGAGAAAATGCATAACAACCTTATCTGTCCATTTTCTCCTTTTACCCTTGTGAAAATAAAAAAAAAGCTTGCAAAAGATCATTTTTGTGGCTAAAAAGTTAAATATTCATTTTTTCCTTCCACGTTGCTTTAGTTCCTGTGAAGCACCTGAAGGGTTAATAATCTTCTTGAATGTGGTTTTGAGTACCTTGAGGGGTGCAGTTTTTAGAATGGTGTCACTTTTGGGTATTTTCTGCTATATAGACCCCTCAAAGTGACTTCAAATGAGAGGTGGTCCCTAAAAAAAATGGCTTTGTAAATTTTGTTGTAAAAATGAGAAATTGCTGGTCAACTTTTAACCCTTATAACTTACTAACAAAAAAAAATTTTGGTTCCAAAATTGTGCTGATGTAAAGTAGACATGTGGGAAATGTTATTTCTTAACTATTTTGTGTGACATATTTCTCTGTTTTAAGGGAATAAAAATAAAAATTTTGAAAATTGCAAAATTTTAAAAATTTTCGCCATATTTGCGTTTTTTTCAAAAATAAACGCAAGTTATATCGAAGAAATTTTACTTCTAACGTGAAGTACAATATGTCACGAGAAAACATTCTCAGAATCGCGAAGATCCGTTGAAGCGTTCCAGAGTTATAACCTCATAAAGAGACAGTGGTCAGAATTGTAAAAATTGGCCCGGTCATTAACGTGCAAACCACCCTTGGGGGTGAAGGGGTTAAGAATATTACTCACTGTATGATTTAGTTTCAGAAATCAACAGCTGGGCCTTAATCAAAATCGTTCAACAAACCCTCTTGCCACGTAGAACTTCAAGGTCTTGGACAATAGAAAAAATATCCAAAAGACATAAATGAATACACCAATAAAAACCAGTGCTGCGTATATTATAAGAGCATACTGTACATCATCCCAAGTCTTAGAGACTCTAATGTCCACTCTTAAACAGCCTCCCCATTGTAGACAATCCATACTTGTGTTAGAAGTAAAATAAAGCGTCCTCCTTTCTTAATGAGTAAAAGTCCTTTTAAATGGGCAGATTTATCCACTGAATCACATCAGTGGATAAATCCGCCCGTGCTGCCCTTACCACTATCTGCCTCTGAGCCACGGATTTATCAGCTGGATAAATCTTTGGTAGGAGCGTGGAATCCTTCTTAGGGGCGAGCATGAGATCCTCACTGTTGTGAAGGATTCCACGCTCCTCTTACCTGGCTTCAGCATCCGGATTCCACACCACTCCGATGGATGTTCACAACCTTACACTGGATTCTATGCCCCTCCACTGTGCACAGTAGAGAGGTGTGAAATCCAGGAGCAGAAGAAAGGTAGGCCCACCTTTATCTGCTGCCGGATGAAAGATCACCGTTTACATGACGAAGGTTTATCAGGTGGCGGATACATTTTTCAACTTGCAAAGATCAAGGGATCAGCAGATAAATATGTGATCTCTTGATCTTTGGTGGTTTTCAAATGGGCATATCTCTACCAGATTTATCCTTCATAGGATAAATCCGCTGGATAAAAATGCCCATGTAAAAGGACTTTTACGATTGCCTATGATGTGTGAGGAAACCTGGCAGTAAGAGATGGACCCCCTCTATTTACTCTTAATTCCCTGACAGGGTATAATAAAAATGTTTTTTCTAAGTTGGACAACCTCTTTAACATAAGCCCAGTCCCTGCATTTATCTATGGTACAGAAGTTCGTCAAAATCACTAAAAATGTTCACCTTTGCGCTAATACTAGAAAGTACTGAAGAAAGGACATTTTTAAGTTAATCATAAAGAACTGAGCCAAACTTACCAATGTAATAGAAGTTTTTGTAGCACATTTCTTCTTGTAAAGAAAAGTCCTCTGTAGAACAGTCATTTAAAAAAGGAAACTTTTGAACTTCAGAACTCCAAAAACGTAACAGGAACTCAACTAGAAACATACCGTATATATTCGTGTATAAGCCGAGATTTTCAGCCCATTTTTTAGGGTTGAAAGTCCCCCTCTCGGCTTATACGCGGGTCATACTCACTCCTCCTCCGGCGCAGTCTCTGCAGCCCCCCTGCTTCTCCCACGATCTCCGGCTCCTTCCTGCAGCGGTCACATGGTACCGTTCATTAAAGTCATGAATATGCACATATACATGACTTTAATGAGCGGTACCATGTGACCACTGTAGGAAGGAAGAGCTGCGGAGAGCGCCGAGAGAAGAGGAGAGGCTGCAGAGACGCGCCGGCGGAGGGGTGAGTATAGCGATATTTACCTGTCCCATTCCACCACTGCACTGCTCCTTCATCCGACTCCTCTGGCTGTGAATGTTCAGGCAGAGGGCGCGATGACGTCGTTAGTGCGCGCAGCGCCCCCTGCCTGATCATTCACTGCCGAGGACCCGGAAAAGGACGCTGCGTGCAGCGGTGCAGAGAGGACAGGTAAATATCTCAGGTGCCGGGGTCCTGAGCGAGCGGTGACACCGGCACCTGTACCCCATAGCGCGCCGGTGTCACCTCCTGCTCAGGACACCGGCACCTGGCCCCCAGCGATGAGAGGTGAGTATGTCATTTTTTTTTTGCAGCAGCATATGGGGCATAATCTGGAGCATATGGGGGCATAATCTGGAGCATATGGGGGCATAATATGGAGCATATGGGGGCATAATATGGAGCATAAGCTGTGGAACATATGGGGGCATAATATGGAGCATATGGGGGCATAAGCTGTGGAACATATGGGGCATAATGTGGAGCATATGGGGGCATAATATGGAGCATATGGGGGCATAAGCTGTGAACATATGGGGGCATAATATGGAGCATATGGGGACATAAGATGTGGAACATATGGGGGCATAATCTGGAGCATATGGGGCATAATATGGAGCATATGGGGGCATAAGCTGTGGAACATATGGGGACATAATCTGGAGCATATGGGGGCATAATATGGAGCATATGGGGGCATAAGCTGTGGAACATATGGGGGCATAATCTGGAGCATATGGGGGCATAATCTATGGAACATATGGGGCATATTCTGGAGCATATGCGGGCATAATCTGTGGAACATATGGGGGCATAATCTGGACCATATGGGGGCATAATCTGTGGATCATACGGGGGCATAATCTATGGAATATATGGGGGCATAATCTGGAGCATATGGGGGCATAATCTCTGAAGCATATTGGGCATAATCTGGAGCATATGGGGGCATAATCTGGAGCATATGGGGGGCATAATCTGGAGCATATGGGGGCATAATCTGTGGAGCATATTGGGCATAATCTGTGCAGCATATGGGGGCATAATCATTTTTCACCCTAGGCTTATACGCGAGTCAATAAGTTTTCCCAGTTTTTTGTGACAAAATTAGGGGGGTCGGCTTATACATGAGTATATACGGTAACTTGAGTAATATGGTCACTTAAATGATGGGAGCTTTGTGTGCCTTTTTGGATGCAAATGTTTGAATGGCATCATCCAAGTCCAATTTGTAGGCTAGCTCATGTTCTATTGCAATTGTTGCTAATCCAACAAGTCGTTCCTGTGTCATGGTTGAGCGTAGGTATGTTTTGATAAGTTTTAACTTAGAGAAACTGCGCTCACCACTAGCAACAGTCACTGGCAGTGAAAGAAGAATTCTGAGAGCAATGCAAGTGTTTGGAAAGATGGTACACAATCTGCTTTGGCATATGTACTCCAGAACACTCTTTGGAGTATAGGTGTCTGCAGTAATATATCTTGAGAATGATTTAAGTTCATAACACAAATCAGCTCCATCAATATCACACATATGATTATGCGATAGATTTTTGTCAAGTTCTTTACACTGCTTTTGAAAGTTTTCTAGGGTCAAATCTTTTATTTGCCCTACATTATACAGTATTCCAAACATGTTACTGTGTTCTCTCAGCCGCAAGAAGCGGTCTTCAACAGATTGTATCGCACAATCAAGGATACTATTAAAGAACTCCACCCTGAATTGTTGATTAGGGTCTTTTTATTGGTTCATCCTGTGATTCATATTCAAACATTCTCTTTTTGTGACGGATTCTACCTTCCTGCATAGATGGAAAGTTTCCTTCGATTTCCAAATCTTCTGCCAAGCCTTGTGCACATTTTCAAATTGTTCATCTGAATGATAACTTTGCAGGAATAATTTAGTTTTATTGAGTTGTTGAATTGCACCAGAGATATCAAAATCGATCGCCTGAAGTTTTTTACTTGCAATATTAATTTCAAATAGGATGTCATACCACATAACTAATCCACACAAAAACTTAAAATTACAGATATTTTTCTGGATGCCCCTTACCTCTGCAATAGTTTTTGAAAGAGCATCTCCTTCTAGAGTACTGTCCTTCATTACTTGTCTAAGAGCATCATCTATCTTTGAAATCTTGTTGCGGACAGCCTTGACCGCATCTACACGGGCTTCCCATCTGGTAGTACTTTAATGGTTTCAATGAAAGGGATTGGTGTGAAGGACCAAGATTATATCTAAGAATGGCCCATCAATAAGTAGAGACAGAAAAAGACATAAAGGCTTTGAATTATGTTAAAAAACTCAACTGCTTCAACACAGTCAGATGCTGCATCACTAACAACCAGGTTTAAAATGTGGGAGTTGCAAGGAACATAGAAGGCCCGTGGGTTTATTTGTCGCACACGAGCTTGTAAGCCATTAAGTTTTCCTTTCATGCTTGAGCCATTGTCGTAACCTTGCCCTCGCATGTCTTCAATATCAATATCATTTTCTTGAAGACACTGTAAAAGTACTTTTGTCATGCCAGCTCCTGTTGAATCATCTATTTCAAGGAAACCTAAAAAGTGTTCCTTTATTTGTACCTCAGGTTCTTCATTTCCATAGCTTTCCTTCACTGTAACAAAACGTAACATCAAAGTCATTTGCTCTTTATGACTTATATCAGGAGTGACTGTGAATAGTATGGTTGGTTATTCGCTTGAGGTGTTTTTCGAGTACAGAGTCAAACTCTGCTATTGCCTCCACAAATTTGAGAAAGTTCCCATTGTTTGTTTCATAAAGCTTTTGTGATCTCCCACGAAATGCAATGTTTTGAACTGCCATTGTTCTGATCAGAACAATCAACCTTTTTAACACGTTTTGCCAATGCTGTGTTTCAGATGCAATAAGTTTTTAGTTTGTATCCTTAACTGTTAGGTTTAGCCTCAGCCTAGATTCCAGATCCTTCCACTGGAGGAAAGCCCTCTCATGGTAGTCTATCTTTTCATGACTAGCCAAATTTCTTGCAAGATTTTTCCAATCACTCATCCCAGTAGAACAAAGTAATGATGTAACACCTCTAGGTGGAAACAATTTGCAGCAAAAGCAATATACTGAGTTGTTGGTTGATGAATAGTGTTGAGCGATAATGCTCGATATCTAAAAATATCGTATCGAAATTGTATCGCCGATAGCACTAAATATCGTCGATATCCGATTTCGATACCGGAAGTCCCATGTAAGTCTATGGGAACAAAATATCGCAACAAAAAAAACCCTTTCTTTCGTTGTAAACACAAAATATACACACATAGAATACATATATATATATACATGTCATTGTGACATATATATACATATATTTATAGTTTATACACTTCTACATAGTAAAATAGACTCTGATTCAATTGCCAGGTAAAGCCGTGACATACCCCATAGAAGTCGATGGGCTCGGTGCCGAGTACCCCCAAAACCTCTGGCTCTGTGCGACTCAACTTGGGCGTCACGAACAGGATTCTGTAGCTTGCTATAAGCGAGTCCTGTGTGCCTGAATTGAACTGGTTTTGTGCTTGAGAATTGCTAAAATCATCAGAGAATGTATTTGCCATTTTTTCCGCCATATCTGCGTCACGACGAGGCACTGGTGAAGAAGAAGGGCGTGCTCTTCATGGGTGTACACTCACTCAGTGACGCGAAAACGATGGCTCTAAATGGTACTGCAATGTAAGATCGTGGCCCACCAGCTCTTCAGTTCCGCCTCCTCATCCTCCTCAGTGGGCGGAAACTAACACGAAGGTCCCGCCTCCCTACAAAAGAGGGGCCCTCTCCAGATGCTAATGACACATGTGACTTGGCAGAGATGGCTAATGGACACGAGCAGAAGTGTGAAGGGATGGAGCAGTCAGAGCTCTCCCCCCACGGAAGCGACCCGATCGCCACGGAACCACCGTTGGGCACCCGGCCTGGAAACCCTCCTACGCTGCAAGAAGCGGAGGATACCCTAAGAGGCCTGGCCCGGCACCGGGAGGAGGTCGCCAGGATGGAAGCGAGCTGACGTGCCCTAAAACTAAACTTGGAGCGGCGCCAATCCCTCTTACCTGAAGTGTCTGTACCGGAAGGTGAGGCACCCGTTCTAGTAGAGGAGTCCTTGCAATGTGATCCGGTTGACGTTGTCGCAGTGGAGGCACCCGTTCGTGCAAAAAACGCTGCACCGGCAGCACCCCAGATCCCGCTGTCTGCCCCCGTCGCTGAGACAGAAGAAGCGACACCCGTCCTCATGGAGGAGGCCGCGCAGGCACCAGAGCACTACCTGCCTGTACCGGAGCCCCGACTGTCATCTGTTCCAGAGCCTGCTGCTTCCTCCGCAGGTGAGCGCCGCCAGGACTGGGGGGCGCCAGGAGAGCTGCCGCAAACCGGACACTGTAAGCTGGCATTTGATGGTGGAGACATGGAGCAGCTGGTGGAGGAGAATTACATCCGGCGTCAGGAGGAAGAGTGGAGACGTTGGGAGCGGGAAGCAGAGCGACAAAGGGAGCAGCGAGAATCCCAAAAACTTCGCCAACGTCAGCTGGAGAAGGACCGGGCAGATAAGGACCGGATGAGAAAGGATAAAGGAACCCTGTGGGAGCTGCGGCGTAAGGGTGCAGTACGGAGCTTTAAATTGAAAGGTGGTTGGGGCTTCATCCAGGAGCCTGGACTTTATTTAGAAGTTTTTGTGAACCGGCGGGACGTGGAGGCTCACCTCCCAGAAGGACACCCGGGGAGGGACCTGTTGCCAGGAGACTTGGTGACTTACACCCGACACTGGGGTTACAATGGATGGTACGCCCTAAATGTTACCAGGTGCGACCCCTACTCCCCAGAGTGTCAGGAACCTGTGAGACCCTCGGAGCCTTCAGCCTCCCACATCCAGGCCTCTGCAAAAGTGCCCACCCCACGCCGTAAATCTCCCAAGCCTCCCTCAGTGGTCTCCTCAGCAGCCCCAGCTATGGACATGATAAGTATAGCTGGCCCGTACCCGGCACCTGTTAGGCCCCCTGGGGTTCGTTCAGTCCGGGACATAGGGTTCCAGACCCGGAGGGAGATGAAAGAGGTGGCCACACAGACCCAGATAGCGGGTCACGACTTGACTGTACAGGCCACACGACGTCATCAGGTCCTGGTGGTCCTTGGTGCCTCGGATGTTTGGCAAGCATCAGAAGAGTACCAGGTGGTACCTGGAACACCCCTGACAAAGAATTATAAATAACCCGGACAGGGTCCCTGTATGTAAATAGTTAAATTGTTTATGTACCCGGACGGGTGAATGTTCATAAAAAAGTTTTTTAATTTAATAAAAAAAAACAAAACACAGTTTTCATTACTTTTATTACAGTCTCATCCTGCGACGCCATCGATCTCCTGTAAAAAAATGAAAAAAAAAAAAAAAAGTATACCACCTGACCGACGCAGTCCATAGTAACGAGTGTCCCACGACGATCCAGCTCTGCTACATCAGAATGACAGGCAGAGCCTGTCATCCCGGCGCAGCACAGCTGATTACCTGCTTCCCCGGCGGTGACGTCATCGGACTGGTTTACGGCCGGGATTACCCTTCAGTCACTGCAGTTATCGCGAAAAACTGCATGTGACCGCCAGGGAGAAGATAATGGCGGCCATCAAGCAGTCCAGGACGTGACCGCCGGAGATCTTCTGCCAGGTAAGTGCCGCTGACTCCTGACAGACCCGACCGACGGACACTCACAGTGACAGTGACAAATCCGATTCCGGTATTCGATAAGACGAAAATATCGAAACGAATTATCGAAAGGCCGATAGAGCTAATATCGGCTGATAGCCGATATTTGCAGTATCGTATCGCTCAACACTATTGATGAATACATCAGCCATTGCCTTTCTGATATCTCACCATTAGGCAGTTCTCTGTAATAATGTTTAAGGTCAAATCTTCTATTGGATTTGTCTTTGGGAAATCTAAATGACATAATTTGCTGTGGACCATTCAAAACAAGGAATTCTCTGAACTTGTTTATATTTGGCCACAAACCAGGATCTATTAAGAGTAAGTTGTTGAATTCTTCAGCACGTGTGGTGACTTCTGTTTCCTCATTATCACTTGTGCGTTCTTCTACAACCATTTCTGATGTTGTTATAGCAACTGTCCTTTCTGTAACTTCCACATTCATTTCATCTGTAGATGCCGTAACAAGTAATTTGTCACCTACTCCGGTGATGTGTTCTTCAGGTGCACATAGAACCTGCAAAGATGGTGAAGCTGGTCTTGACGATATTTCAGTTGATATTTGTCGACTGCTGGAAGGAATACTTGTACTTGCTACATCAGGGCCAGTGGGTTTCAAATTACCTTTGGTCTACAGGGGGTTCTTGTGTTTCTGATGAAAGGAACTTCAGAATCGCTCCTTTCTGTTTTGAATGGTCAGCCTCCCTGGCTTTCCTAATTTTTTGGTATGCTGCTTCAGAAAGTCGTTTCCGTCCATCAGACATTATTGAATTGATATCAGCTGTACGTATGTGCTCTGCAGATCGTATAAGTGATTATGGTATCGTAATATCAACTGATCACAGGTGGCGTCCCCTTTGACTGGAGTCTTCCACTTTTCTTGTCTTTTAAAGCTGGTTTAGACCATCATGATGACTTCTCTTGGCTACATCTTGTCTCTGCAGAATTTGACAGACAATTTTTTATTATTGATTACTACCTTATAATTTATATACCTTATATGTACTACCTTAAAATTTTGGTGTTTTAATGAATATTTATTGTGTATAATAAAGATTTCTCTGCTATTTTTAATTGAGCTCTCCAGTTTTTTTGATAGGATGATTTAAATATTTGGTAGGAGGCATGATACCTTTTGTCGAATTATCAGATATTTGACCGTGGAAGAATTATCAGGCATTTTCCCACGCTCAAAAGTTCACCGCGGGTCAGGCCGGCAGGCAGGGCAGACGCGGTGACATCACCACAGCCTCTCAGCCTGACCCGCGGTGAACTCGGCAGCGTGGGAAAATGTACCGGCATTCTCCCACGGTCAAAAGTTCATCCCCGGTCAGCCTGTGTGGATGCGCAGAGTCAGTGATGTCACCGGTACGCACTGAGCCTGCGCACCAGCATCAGGTTCATTCATTCCCTAGTGGTTTACAGCGGGGGCGGTCGCATTAGCACGGCTCCCTGTTGTAAACTGTTTTAACCCCTTGAGATGGATTGCAGCGAGGGACTTGACTGTACAGCGGACAGGTATGGTATACTGTTGCTTTTCTTTTTTCCTTTCATACAGGAGATTGAGGGCTTCGCTTCGAATTAGGCATTGATTGTAAGTATGGTTTAATTAAGAATAATAAAGTGTGTCTGTGTCATTTATTTCAAATAAAGGATTTTATTCTGACTGTGTTTTTTTAACCATTTACAAACTTTAGAAATTATAATGGAGAGGTGTCTTATTGACACCTCTCCATTATTAACCTGGCTTAATGTCACCTTACAATCCAAGGTGACATTAACCCCTTATTACTTCATATGCCACCTCTACATGGCAGTGGGAAGAGAGAGACTAAGCGCCGGATATGATGCCTCTTAAGGTACTGCCACACTTAGTGATCTCGTTAGCGATCTCAATAACGACGCAAGCTAATGAGATTGTTTTTGTGATCATTTTAATGTCGCTAGTAGCTGCCACACTTAGTGATCTCGTTAACGACGCATAAGCGGTTAGCGATCTCATTAACGACTTTAACGGTCATTGCGATGTAAAAAACAGCGCACATCGCTCACAAAAGGTGCCAGACACAGCGATATAGGCTCACCAGCGGGACGCCAACGATCTAAATACGGTCCAGAACTCTAGTGAACGATCAGCGAGATCACAGCAGGGGCCACGTCGTTGCTACATGCCACACACGTTAGCGTCACGAACGAGATCGCTAAATAGTGACGTATTTTAGCGATCTCGTTAGCGACGCTGTTTAGTGTGGCATACCCTTTAGCGATGCAACATTTCTGGGGCACTTGGTGCTGGTATTTGTAGACAGGGGGGTTTAATATCCATGGACCCTCTCTAGGCTATGAATATCAGCCCGCAGCAGTCTGCATAGCCATTTCCGGCTCTTTCAGCTCAAAGCGGCTCTTTTTTTAATAGAAATACTAGAAATACGTTTTCCACAGTCCTCATACCAGGTCGTTGCCTGTAAAATGAGAGCCTCATTATACACCTGTATAAGTATCTAGTGAAGCAATAAAGACAGTTTTTTTAGCATTACTGCTTCCTCAGATTGTAAGCTCTTCAGAACAGAGTCCCTGCTCCTCGGTTGTAGTCTTAACCTGTATTACTTTCTGATATGTGGCGTTTTTTGTACATGTCTTTTCTGAATTAGTAAGTGCTGTGATATGTGTTAGCGCTATATAAGATTATAATTCATAAAAATAAAGGCATGTTGCAAGCACTGTGCTAACACACACTGCACACACACACTGTACACACACTGTACAGTGATGATACATGAGGCCCTATAATGCAGTGATGATACATGAGGCCCTATAATGCACAGTGATGATTCATGAGGCCGTATAGTGCACAGTGATGATATATGAGGCCCTATAATGCACAGTAATGATATATGAGGGCTGTTATGTTTAGGGAGCTGAGGAGAAAAAACAAAAACGGCAATACACCAGAGAGGCTGGAACCTATTGAATTGCAGTAACCTGAACTAACCACACAACTAGAGGCAGCCGTGGAGCGTTCCTACGTTGATCCTAGACGCCTCGTCACAGCCTGAGAGAAAAATACACCTAAAGGCAGAAAGATGAAAGCTATCTGCCCCGGAGCAGATCCCCAAAGAAAATAGGAAGCCCCCAAACATGTAATGGCGGTTAGACAAGAAGAAAGCACGGACACAGACAGAAAATAGAATGAGCAAACGCTGGGGCCCAATCTATCTAGACAGAAAAGTACAGGAAAGAATTCTGACTGCAATCCAAAAAAAACCCTAAAAAATACCAACTCTTCTGATTGCAAAAACACCTGAGATCACACGATCTCCACCACCTAAATCAGATCTCTGGTGTAACAAAACTAAGCTGCAGCCACTGAAAAAAACAGGAAAAAGCAAATGAACAAATAACAGTGGCTACAGATAAACTGAGAGGAGCACAGGCCCCAGGAGGGGACCCGGCAGACCTCCACAATAGTGCAGAAAACTATGCAAAAAGCAACCACAAAAAGAAAAGCAGAAAATTTTTATCTGAAAGCAGGAGATGCAGGCAAGACTCCAGCAAACTTCCAAATGAACCAGGAACCATAATTTAGACAAGAACAATTGATCACCGGCGACCATCATGGGAGGGAACATCCCTTATATCAGTCCAGTCAGTGATCCCAGATTGCCATTCCTTGCTGGAAGGTTCAGTACTGCCTGTAACACCAGAGGGAGCCTCTGCTCAGAAACCATCTCTAGCACATTCATAACAGTACCCCCCCCTTGAGGAGGGGTCACCGAACCCTCACTTGTGCAACCAGGCCGATCAGGATGAGCTCGGTGATAGGCACGGATCAGTCTCCTAGCATGGATGTCCGAAGCAAACACCCAAGAATTGTCCTCCTGACCATAACCTCTCCACTTAACCAAATACTGGAGTTTCTGTCTAGAAAAACGAGAATCCAATATTTTCTCAACCACATACTCCAGATTGCCCTCAACCAAAACAGGGTCAGGAGGCGCAGCCATAGGAACCACTGGCTCGACAAACCTCTTCAATAAGGACTTGTGGAACACGTTATGGATCTTAAATGTCCCTGGAAGAAGCAAATCTCCATGATCTTATAAGGTCCAATGAACCTAGGCTTAAACTTTGGAGATGCAACCCTCATAGCGATATTTCTTGAGGACAACCAAACCAAGTCCCCCACTTTTAACCGAGGACCATCAGTCCTATGCCGGTTGGCAAACCGTTGGGTCTTCTCCTGAGAGAGAGACAACCTCTCCATTACCTGGTCCCAAATCTGCTGCATACGCTCCACAACAGAGTCAACACCCGGACAGACAGAAGCCTCCGCCTGTCCCAAAGAAAATCGAGGGTGAAACCCAGAATTGCAGAAAAATGGAGACATCAAGGTGGCAGAGCTAGCCCTATTATTAAGAGCAAACTCAGCCAAAGGCAAAAAAGAGACCCAGTCATCTTGATCAGCAGACACAAAACATCTCAAATAAGTCTCCAAGGTCTGGTTTGTTCTCTCGGTTTGTCCATTAGTCTGAGGATGAAATGCAGAGGAGAAAGACAATTGAACACCAAGTTTAGAACAAAATGTCCTCCAAAATCTGGAAACAAACTGGACTCCTCTGTCAGACACAATGTTCTCCGGAATGCCATGTAATGTAACCGAACCACGTGCTGAAGGAACAAAGGCACCAATTCGGAGGAGGAAGGTAACTTAGGTAATGGCACAAGATGTATCATCTTGGAAAACCTATCACAGATTACCCAGATAACGGTCATTCTCTGAGAAACAGGGAGGTCGGAAATAAAATCCATAGAGATATGGGTCCATGGCCTCTTGGGCACAGGTAATGGCATTAACAAACCACTAGGGTGAGAGCAAGGCTTGGAACAAGAGCAAGTCCCACAGGACTGCACAAATTCCTTGACGTCACGAGACAAAGTAGGCCACCAAAAGGACCGACTCACCAAGTCTCTGGTACCAAAAATCCGGGATGACCAGCCAACGCGGAACAATGAATCTCAGGCATCACACTCTTCTTCCACTGGTCTGGGACAAACAATTTCCCAACAGGGCAGCGCTTAGGTTTATCCTCCTGACACCCTTCCAGAGCCAGTCTCAAATTGGGCGAGATGGCAGAAAGAACTACACCCTCTTTCAAAATAACAGCAGGATCAGATAACTCACGAGAGTCCGCAAAGAAACTGTCATGGGTGTATCGCCACGAAGATCGTCGCGATTGCACATTCTGACTTCTCGCAGCTGAGTTGCTGTTTCTTTGTGTTTGGTAGTGAGGGAGTTAATTTTACCTAGCTCTTGGCTAAGACTAGGTCCAGCCTCGCCCGGCTGCTTTTGATTATGCACTAATTAGCTTCCTTTATATACCTGCCAGTCTGCTTGTTAGATGCCGGTGAAAGCTTACATGCAGACCAGTAGTTTGGATCAGGTCATGAGAAAACTTAAGTTAAGAGTTCCTTTGTGGTTTCTCCTCTCCTCGATTATAGTTTATCTCCTAGACCTTTTGTGTTCCCTCTGTGTTTAAGTGTTGTATGCAAGACAGTGTTTACTTTGTCCCCTGTCTGTCTCGTTTGTCTGTACTGTTTGTTAAGCAGTAACCTGCCTATTCCCTGTGTGGTAATCAGGGTCCTTCTGAGGACTAGATTACAGTTGTCAGGGACTTATAGGAGACAGGGTTACGTTGGCGGCCTGGACCTCTGTACCATTAACAGTACCTCCAGGTTGAGGGACGAGTCAGGTCCCCAGTTTAGGGTCAGCATAGACCCCGGTCCACCTGCAGCCTGAGTACAGTATTATACGTCTTCAGGATTCACCCACAGTACAACGGATATTACGTCAGGTAATACTATACTTTATATACATGTTGAGATTTCCTAGTTATATGTTATATTCCATGTTGTCCCTCTTAGTATTGATTACTGACATCATATGTGTATCTGTGATACAGCGTGACATTTTCACCGGCCCAAAAAGATTCTCCCCAGCTACCATGGATCCAGTTGCCCAGCTAGCCCTGCAGTTGCAGAGTTTATCCATGAAGCTGACGGACATTAAGTCCAGGGTTTTGTCTCCCCCGGAGCAAACCAGGTCTGAACCTAAAGTTGCTCTCCCGGACAGGTTCACTGGTGGGCGGGACAAATTTTTTACCTTCCGGGAGGCATGTAAATTATATTTTCGGCTTCGGCCTCAGTCATCGGGGAGTGAAGAGCAGAGGGTGGGAATTGACATCTCGCTCTTACAAGGGACCCTCAATCCTGGGCGTTCTCTCTTCCTCCGGGCTCCCCGGCCCTCCAGTCAGTAGATCGATTTTTTTCTGCCCTGGGTCTGGTATATGACGACCCGGATCGGGTCTCCCTTGCTGAAATGAAGTTACGTAAGATACAGCAGGGAGATTGTCCAGCGGAGGAATTTTCTTCTGAGTTCCGTAGATGGGCCACAGATACTCAGTGGAATGACCCAGCTCTTAGGAGCCTGTTTTGTCAAGGGTTATCGGACAAATTAAAAGATGTTTTGGCTCAGTATGATTCTCCTCCGTCACTGGAGGCTGCTATGGCCCTTGCTATTCGTATTGATAGACGGCTTCGGGAGAGGTGCGAGGTAACTCCGCCCCCTGTTATGACTCCACCCACTACTAAGGTCCCTTATATTGAGGTTCCCCTGGTCTGTTCTGAGGAGCCTATGCAGTTGGGAGGGACATCATTTCGTAGGGGGGGATTGGCGGTGCGCCGCAAGACAAGAAGGTGTTTCTTCTGTGGGAAAGAGGGACATTTTGTTGAGGGGTGTCCGTCCCGTGCCTCATTGAGCAAAAAAGTCGCCGGAAAACTGTTGATCCCAGGTTGTGTGGTGGACGACGGCCTGGGAGTGTGTGTTTCGTCCCTAGGTCCGTCTCAGTTTCTCGTACCTGCGGAGGTGGTGGTTGGTACGAGAGTTGAGAGGATTTCTGTTCTTCTTGATAGTGGGTCTGGGGCTAATCTGGTGGACGCTCGGTTTGCCCAGGTGCAAGGTATGCAACTGAGTGTATTGGCCAAACCGATCCCTATATTCTCTATTGACGCCAGACCTCTCGGTCAAGGTAGCTTTGTACAAGCTGTTCATAACATAGACCTTCGAGTAGGGGCAAGACATAAAGAACAATTGTCTTGTTATGTGTTGGAGGGTCTTCCTACTCCTATTGTGTTGGGACTTCCTTGGTTGGCTAAACATAACCCAGTGATTAATTGGCAATCCAGAGAGATAAGCCAGTGGGGTGAATTCTGCAAGAATAACTGCATGAAAACTGTCATCAGTGCGGTCGTGCCTAGAGCCTTGCCTCCTTTTCTGGAGGACTTTGAGGATGTGTTCTCGGAGGAGGGGTGTCAAGAGTTACCTCCTCATCGTGCGTATGACTGCTCAATTAAATTGCTTCCTGATGCTAAATTACCTAAATCTAGGTTATATAACCTTTCTGGTCCTGAGAGGCAGGCTATGAAGGATTATATTTCGGAAAGTCTGGCCAAGGGGCATATTAGACCTTCATCTTCCCCAGTGGCCGCGGGGTTCTTCTTTGTGAAGAAAAAAGATGGAGGCCTACGCCCTTGCTTGGATTTCCGTGAGCTTAATCGGATTACGGTCCGAGATCCGTATCCGCTCCCACTTATTCCTGATCTCTTCAATCAAATTGTGGGCGCCAAATGGTTCTCTAAGTTGGATCTCAGGGGGGCGTATAATCTGATTAGGATAAAGGAGGGGGATGAGTGGAAGACGGCGTTTAACACTCCGGAAGGACATTATGAGAACCTTGTCATGCCTTTTGGTCTGACTACTGCCCCGGCGGTGTTTCAACATTTTGTTAATGACATCTTTCGCCACCTTGTGGGGCAGTTTGTGGTCGTTTATTTAGATGACATCTTAATTTACTCGCCAGATCTTGTGTCTCATCAGGAGCATGTGAGACAGGTGTTGCAGATCTTGCGAGATAATAAGTTGTTCGCCAAATGGGAAAAGTGTGTATTCGCCGTACAGGAACTTCAATTTTTGGGTTTCCTGGTGTCAGCTTCCGGTTTCCGTATGGACCCTGAGAAAGTGAGAGCAGTGCTTGAATGGGATCGGCCAGAGGATCTTAAGGCACTGCAGCGTTTCCTGGGGTTTGCTAACTACTATCGGAAATTTATTCGTAATTTCTCATCTGTTGTCAAACCTCTCACTGACATGACTAAAAAAGGGACGGATTTTTCTAGGTGGTCTGACAAAGCTTGTCAAGCATTTTCCTCCTTGAAAAAATGTTTTGCTTCGGCCCCCATACTCATCCAACCTGATGCATCACAACCGTTCATTGTGGAGGTAGACGCGTCTGACGTAGGGGTGGGTGCAGTATTATCCCAAGGTCCGTCCCCTGGTAAATGGCGTCCGTGCGCTTTCTTCTCCAAGAAATTGTCGCCCGCCGAGAGGAATTATGATGTCGGCAATAGGGAACTCTTGGCCATTAAGTTGGCTTTTGAGGAGTGGCGTCACTTTTTGGAGGGGGCAGTCCACCCGGTCACCGTTATTACTGATCACAAGAACCTGCTGTATTTAGAATCTGCAAAGCGTCTGAATTCTAGACAAGCTAGATGGTCGTTGTTTTTTACCAGGTTTAATTTTGTCGTCACTTATCGTCCTGGGTCAAAAAATGTAAAGGCTGATGCCTTATCTCGTAGTTTCCCGGGGGCCGGGAAGACGGATGACCCGGTTCCTATCCTTCAGGAGGGAGTTGTGGTGTCGGCTGTATGCTCTGAGCTTGAGGAGGAGATATTGGAGGCTCAGGGGGACGCCCCTGTAGGACCTCCAGGGAAACTGTTTGTTCCTAATCAGTTGAGACAAAGGGTTATCGAGGCACATCATAATTCTGCTTTAGCAGGACACCCAGGGAGTAAAGCAACTGTGGATCTCCTTTCTCGCCGGTTTTGGTGGCCTAACTTAAATAAAGAGGTAATAACTTTTGTTGCGTCCTGTGGAGTTTGTGCTCGCTCTAAGACCCCACATACCCGTCCGTCTGGGACCCTCTTGCCTTTGAAAATTCCGGAGCGTCCATGGACTCATCTGTCTATGGACTTCATTACGGACCTCCCTCCGTCGTCAGGGAAGACTGTCATTCTATCTTAACCTAAAAAATTGTCACCGTGGCTAACCGGGACATACCTCTAGCCAAATTACATAACCAACAAAAACCAAAAAAGATAACCAGTGTGATCAGTATAATCGATAAGTGCTCTTGTATAAGTATTAGAGCAAAAAATGAAGATAGAAATAACGATGAAATATCAAAATAAGAGGTATAATTAGAAATCAAATATAATTTTATTAAAGCATGATAATATAACAACTTGTGAGACTAATGGACAAAAAACACATGTGAGAAAAAAGATGTAAAATACAGCGACACAGTGAAAGAACACAAATCTCACCCCCTGGCAACGGTCTGTGCGCAGACCAAAATAATCAATCAGGGTCTAGTCATACGCCTGCCCCAGTAAAGTAAGTATCCATGATAAGATAGCGATAAAATGACGACACTGAGCAGGTTAAGACCTTATAGTATGTCAGAACTGGTATACTGACTATTACCTTGTGACATGCTGATCAAGGGGCGCACAGTGCCGGCAGAGAGGGAGAAAATAAGACAGACTGTCATTCTAGTTGTAGTTGACAGGTTCAGTAAGATGGCACATTTCATTGCTCTTCCTGCTCTTCCTAATGCTAAAACTCTGGCGCAGGTGTTCATTGGGGAGATTGTGAGACTTCACGGGTTGCCTTCTGATGTGGTGTCAGATAGGGGGTCTCAGTTTGTGTCCAAATTCTGGAGGGCATTTTGTTCACGTCGGGGGATGCAGTTGTCATTTTCTTCGGCTTTTCATCCGCAGACCAATGGTCAGACAGAGCGTCTGAATCAGAGCCTAGAGACATATCTTCGGTGTTTTGTCTCAGAGAACCAGGAGGACTGGTCTTCTTTCTTGCCTCTGGCAGAGTTCGCTCTTAACAATAGGCGGAGCGAGTCCACTGGTAAGTCCCCATTTTTGGGGCATATGGTTTTCACCCCCAGTTTTGTACTTTCAATGGGGGGGGCCCTTCTGGGGTTCCTGAGGAGGAACGATTTTCGTCGTCACTTGCTTCAGTTTGGAGAGGAGTACTGAATAATCTGAGTGCTATGGGGAACCGTTACAAACGGAGGGCTGATAGGAGGAGAGTGTCTGGTCCGGACCTTTGTGTGAACGATCTGGTATGGTTGTCTACCAAGAATATAAAACTCAAGGTTCCCTCCTGGAAACTGGGTCCCAGGTTCATCGGTCCATACAGGATCAGTTCTATAATTAATCCTGTGGCATTTCGTCTGGACCTTCCTCCTACGTTTAAAATCCACAATGTGTTCCACAAATCGTTGCTTAAGAGGTACGTGGCGCCAGTTATACCGTCACCTCTACCTCCTCCTCCAGTGGTGGTCAATGGTAACTTAGAATTTCAAGTGTCGAAGATCATTGACTCACGTCTGAATCGCCGGTCCCTTCAGTACTTGGTTCATTGGAAGGGGTATGGTCCTGAGGAGAGGACGTGGGTTCCTGCGTCTGATGTTAACGCAGATCGATTGGTTCGGACCTTCCACACAACTTACCCGGGCAGACCTGGCCCTGAGGGTCAGGAGGCCCCTCGTAGAAGGGGGGGTACTGTCATGGGTGTATCGCCACGAAGATTGTCGCGATTGCACATTCTGACTTCTCGCAGCTGAGTTGCTGTTTCTTTGTGTTTGGTAGTGAGGGAGTTAATTTTACCTAGCTCTTGGCTAAGACTAGGTCCAGCCTCGCCCGGCTGCTTTTGATTATGCACTAATTAGCTTCCTTTATATACCTGCCAGTCTGCTTGTTAGATGCCGGTGAAAGCTTACATGCAGACCAGTAGTTTGGATCAGGTCATGAGAAGACTTAAGTTAAGAGTTCCTTTGTGGTTTCTCCTCTCCTCGATTATAGTTTATCTCCTAGACCTTTTGTGTTCCCTCTGTGTTTAAGTGTTGTATGCAAGACAGTGTTTACTTTGTCCCCTGTCTGTCTCGTTTGTCTGTACTGTTTGTTAAGCAGTAACCTGCCTATTCCCTGTGTGGTAATCAGGGTCCTTCTGAGGACTAGATTACAGTTGTCAGGGACTTATAGGAGACAGGGTTACATTGGCGGCCTGGACCTCTGTACCATTAACAGTACCTCCAGGTTGAGGGACGAGTCAGGTCCCCAGTTTAGGGTCAGCATAGACCCCGGTCCACCTGCAGCCTGAGTACAGTATTATACGTCTTCAGGATTCACCCACAGTACAACGGATATTACGTCAGGTAATACTATACTTTATATACATGTTGAGATTTCCTAGTTATATGTTATATTGCTTGTTGTCCCTCTTAGTATTGATTACTGACATCATATGTGTATCTGTGATACAGCGTGACAGAAACTCCTCGAGAGGGCATCCGCCTTAACATTCTTAGTGCCAGGAAGAAAAGAAACCACAAAATTAAAACGTGTGAAAAACAAGGCCCACCTGGCCTGTCTAGGATTAAGTTGATTGGCTGATTCCAGATAAACCAGGTTCTTATGGTCCGTGAGGACCACCACCTGATGTTTGGCTCCTTCCAGCCAATATCACCACTCTTCAAAGGCCCACTTCATGGCCAATAACTCCCGATTACCCACGTCATAATTACGTTCAGTTGGAGAAAATTTTCGAGAGAAAAAGGCACAAGGGTTACTCTTAGAGGTCTCTGGATCTCTTTGGGACAAAACGGCACCTGCCCCAATTTCAGAGGCATCAACCTCCACCTGAAACGGTAGAGAAACATCAGGCTGCCGTAGAACATGAGCAGAAGTGAATCTCTGCTTAAGTTCCTGAAACGCAGAGACTGCCTCAGGAGGCCAATTCACCACATCAGAACCCTTTTTAGTCAAATCAGTCAATGGTTTAACAATACCGGAGAAATTACCAATAAATTTACGATAAAAATTGGCAAAACCCAAAAATCTCTGAAGAGCCTTTAATGAAGTAGGTTGGACCCAATCACAGATGGCCTGAACCTTGACCGGGTCCATTTCAATAACAGACGGAGACAAAATGAATCCCAGAAATAAGACCTTCTGTATGCCAAAAAGACACTTTGATCCCTTCACATACAGTGCATTCTCTCTCAAAATCTGGAACACAGTCCGAACATGTTTCACATGAGAGTCCCAGTCATTGGAAAAAATCAAGATATCAACCAAATAAACAATCAGAAATTTATCCGCAAAATCCCTGAAAATATCATTCATGAAGGATTGGAAGACGGAAGGAGCATTAGTGAGCCCAAAGGGCATCACTAGGTACTCATAATGCCCCTCTGGGTATCAAACACCGTCTTCCATTCATCCCCGTGCTTAATGCGAATAAGGTTATACGCCCCCCTGAGGTCAAGCTTGGTAAACCAACTAGCACTTTTCACTCTGGAAAACAGGTCAGAAATCAAGGGTAACGGATATTGATACTTCACAGAGATCTTATTCAAGAGACGATAGTCTATGGGAGCGATGAAAAATCGGATTACAAACGGACCGCACGTGTGACTTGCGATTAAATCGCACCACTATTGCAGGTGCCAGGAAATTGCATCAGGATAATTGTCAGGAAGGGCTGACATGCTAATTAGGCTACGAAAATTCAAACCTAAACAGGAAACCGCCTCCACGGAGTCCAGAACCATGGCCATTCACATCAATGTTGATCGTTCTGGTCCAGGAGAGACCAGAACTTTGGGACCAGCGGGATCCCAATTATTCCAACCGGTCGCGGAAGGACGCGGCTTGGCGGAGAATATGTTCCCAGATGTTTCCGGATTTGGCGACAGGTCTAGGGAGGACCAAGAACGCATCAGTAAGTAACTTAATGAAAACGCTTACAATACTGTATGACTACTCAGTATGTACCAACAACAATGTGTTATAATGTCCCTCTACCCTTATATGTGAAAATGAAATGTGCCCAAAACAACAGTTATGACTAGTGTTGAGCATTCCAATACCGCAAGTATCGGGTATCGGCCGATATTCGCTGTATCGGAATTCCGATACTTAGTTCCGATACTTTTCCTATATCGTATACCGGAATCGGAAGTTCCCATAATTCTTTGAGAGGCAGTGTGATTTTATTCAGCCAATGAGGAATCCTAAGAAATGTGGGCACATCCTGTAATGCTGCGGTCATGTTAACTAATGGCATGGCTGTGATTGGCTGCTGAAATGATGTCAGAATGCACTATAAAAGGCGCCGCCGCTATTTTAACTTCACTGTGCTGTGAATTCAGTTAGGGACAGAACGCTGCAATGCTGACTCTGAGGGACAGTTACATATAGCGTTTTTGTGAATTGTTCTGTAGGCAGGCTATTTGAGAAACCGCTTTGTAAATCATCCTTTTTCCTTGCAGTGTTGTTTTCACAGCTCTGTGCAAGGTGTGTGTGTGAGTGCAGGTGACGCTGCAGTTTGCTCTGCATCCAACGCTGTTTGTAGTCATCTGCACGTGTCACTCACTGACTCTTTTTTTTTTTTATTTTGTGGAATTGGTGCTGCTCCATTCAATTGAAATTAACAGTGATCTATTAGTGTGACGCGCTTCCATCCGTATCCAATACATTGGTTGCAAACACTATAGAAGTACACAAAGGAGCCTTTCACAGTTCAGAGTTGTGTGCAGTGTTCACTGTAGCCTGTGAGGTTTTGATTTTTTGAGTGCAGATCACGCTACAGTTAGTTCTTCAACCACTGCTGGTTGGAGTCTGCTGAGCGTGTGTCACTGCCTCATCCTTGACATTTTTCTCTAATTGGTGCTGCTCCATTCTATTTCAAAAAACTCAAATCTATTAGTGTGACGCGCTTCCATCCGTATACAATACATTGGTTGCAAAAACTATAGAAGTACACAAAGGAGCCTTTCACAGCTAGTGAACAGTTGTGTGCAGTGTTCACTGTAGTCTGTGAGGTTTTGATTTTTTGAGTGCAGATCACGCTACAGTTAGTTCTTCAACCACTGCTGGTTGGAGTCTGCTGAGCGTGTGTCACTGCCTCATCCTTGACATTTTCTCTAATTGGTGCTGCTCCATTCTATTTCAAAAACCTCAAATCTATTAGTGTGACGCGCTTCCATCCGTATACAATACATTGGTTGCAAACACTATAGAAGTACACAAAGGGCCTTTCACAGCTAGTGAACAGTTGTGTGCAGTGTTCACTGTAGTCTGTGAGGTTTTGATTTTTTGAGTGCAGATCACGCTACAGTTAGTTCTTCAACCACTGCTGGTTGGAGTCTGCTGAGCGTGTGTCACTGCCTCATCCTTGACATTTTCTCTAATTGGTGCTGCTCCATTCTATTTCAAAAACCTCAAATCTATTAGTGTGACGCGCTTCCATCCGTATACAATACATTGGTTGCAAACACTATAGAAGTACACAAAGGGGCCTTTCACAGCTAGTGAACAGTTGTGTGCAGTGTTCACTGTAGTCTGTGAGGTTTTGATTTTTTGAGTGCAGATCACGCTACAGTTAGTTCTTCAACCACTGCTGGTTGGAGTCTGCTGAGCGTGTGTCACTGCCTCATCCTTGACATTTTTCTCTAATTGGTGCTGCTCAATTCTATTTAAAAAACCTCAAATCTATTAGTGTGACGCGCTTCCATCCGTATACAATACATTGGTTGCAAACACTATAGAAGTACACAAAGGAGCCTTTCACAGTTCAGAGTTGTGTGCAGTGTTCACTGTAGCCTGTGAGGTTTTGATTTTTTGAGTGCAGATCACGCTACAGTTAGTTCTTCAACCACTGCTGGTTGGAGTCTGCTGAGCGTGTGTCACTGCCTCATCCTTGACATTTTTCTCTAATTGGTGCTGCTCCATTCTATTTCAAAAAACTCAAATCTATTAGTGTGACGCGCTTCCATCCGTATACAATACATTGGTTGCAAAAACTATAGAAGTACACAAAGGAGCCTTTCACAGCTAGTGAACAGTTGTGTGCAGTGTTCACTGTAGTCTGTGAGGTTTTGATTTTTTGAGTGCAGATCACGCTACAGTTAGTTCTTCAACCACTGCTGGTTGGAGTCTGCTGAGCGTGTGTCACTGCCTCATCCTTGACATTTTTCTCTAATTGGTGCTGCTTAATTCTATTTAAAAAACCTCAAATCTATTAGTGTGACGCGCTTCCATCCGTATACAATACATTGGTTGCAAACACTATAGAAGTACACAAAGGAGCCTTTCACAGCTAGTGAACAGTTGTGTGCAGTGTTCACTGCAGTCTGTGAGGTTTTGATTTTTTGAGTGCAGATCACGCTACAGTTAGTTCTTCAACCACTGCTGGTTGGAGTCTGCTGAGCGTGTGTCACTGCCTCATCCTTGACATTTTTCTCTAATTGGTGCTGCTCCATTCTATTTAAAAAATTCAAATCTATTAGTGTGACGCGCTTCCATCCGTATACAATACATTGGTTGCAAACACTATAGAAGTACACAAAGGAGCCTTTCACAGCTAGTGAACAGTTGTGTGCAGTGTTCACTGTAGTCTGAGGTTTTGATTTTTGGAGTGCAGATCACGCTACAGTTAGTTCTTCAACCACTGCTGGTTGTAGTCTGCTGAGCGTGTGTCACTGCCTCATTCTTGACATTTTTCTCTAATTGGTGCTGCTCCATTCTATTTCAAAAAACTCAAATCTATTAGTGTGACGCGCTTCCATCCGTATACAATACATTGGTTGCAAACACTATAGAAGTACACAAAGGGGCCTTTCACAGCTAGTGAACAGTTGTGTGCAGTGTTCACTGTAGTCTGTGAGGTTTTGATTTTTTGAGTGCAGATCACGCTACAGTTAGTTCTTCAACCACTGCTGGTTGGAGTCTGCTGAGCGTGTGTCACTGCCTCATCCTTGACATTTTTCTCTAATTGGTGCTGCTCCATTCTATTTCAAAAAACTCAAATCTATTAGTGTGACGCGCTTCCATCCGTATACAATACATTGGTTGCAAACACTATAGAAGTACACAAAGGAGCCTTTCACAGCTAGTGAACAGTTGTGTGCAGTGTTCACTGTAGTCTGTGAGGTTTTGATTTTTTGAGTGCAGATCACGCTACAGTTAGTTCTTCAACCACTGCTGGTTGGAGTCTGCTGAGCGTGTGTCACTGCCTCATCCTTGACATTTTTCTCTAATTGGTGCTGCTCCATTCTATTTCAAAAAACTCAAATCTATTAGTGTGACGCACTTCCATCCGTATACAATACATTGGTTGCAAACACTATAGAAGTACACAAAGGGGCCTTTCACAGCTACTGAACAGTTGTCTGCAGTGTTCACTGCAGTCTCTGAGGAATAACCACACTTAGGCCTTATAACTTTTCTGACTTTCTTTATCAATCTACCAAGATGAAGAAGGCAGGGAGTAAGGCACGTGGTCGTGGCCGTGGAGTTTCAGCAGGGAGAGGACGTGGGGATTCTGTGGCTGCTGCCGCCCCCAGTGACACAGCATCCACCAGTTTTCCCCGTGAGCGTTCCTTTATGTGCACTTTTGTAGGAGCTCGGCGTACCCCCCTGCTGCGGGAAGAACAAATTGAAGCCGTTGTTGGTTGGATGGCAGCCAATGCATCGACTTCAATTGCTTCCACCTCCTCTCAGGACCACAGCACTGTTGAACAACCATCTGTCTCTTCACCGCCTGCCAAATTGCCCAGGCAGTCAGAGAGCTCTGTACAGGAGCCAGCTGAGTCTCTGCTTCTGTTCTCAGAATCTGTTGGCTTGCAAACAGGGGCTCAGCCAAGCAGCATTCTGGAATGTGAAGAAGAGGGAGTATGCAGTGATGCGCAACAGCTGTGTCTCTCTGAATCTGAAGAGGCGGGTGAGCCAGTGCCGATGGTCAGCACACCGCAGAACGCATCTGATGATGAGAGACTCAGGTGCCAGTTTCTGTTGAGCATGGTGCTGGCCAGACCACCCAACAGCAGCAGGTGTTGGAAGAGGGTAGTGGAGATGATGAGGTCCAAGACCCAACATGGCGTGAGGAACAGGAAGGTGGTGGGAGCAGCTCTGAGGAAGAGATTGCCCCAACGGTCCAAACAGGAGGGAGAGGTAGGCTGCAGACTCGGTTGCCTGTAGCCTCCAGTTTGGCACCCGTTCGGAGCAGTTCTCTTCCAAAAGCCAAAACGGGCGCTCCCAGGACTTGCACTGCATGGTCCTTTTTTGACACACTTGCAGATGATATTTGCTATGTCAAATGCAAGCTGTGTAATCAAAAAGTAAAAAGAGGTAAAAGTGTCAGTAACCTCAATACCATAAATATGTGGAAACATGTGCGGACAAAGCACGTGGTTGAGTTACAAAGACACACTGGAGATGTAGGCCAACCTACAGCACCACCTACATCTTCAGCTCGTGTTGGAGCCTCTTCCTCAAGCTCACACACAGCTGGTTCGGCTTCCTCACAGGATCGCCATGGAAGAACCTCGGTCACTGTTGTCCAGAGACAAAGTGTTATTCCACCCACAGCAGCAAGTTCACTGTCATCCTCACACTCCCAGGCCACAAAACAGCCATCGGTAGCACAGGCATGGGATAAAAGACGGCCATAATCGGCAAACCATCCACGAGCACAGGCTCTGAATGCTGGCATTGCAAAACTCCTGTCCCTTGAAATGCTGTCATTCAGGCTGGTGGAGACTGACAGTTTCCGTAGCTTAATGGCATTGGCAGTCCCACAATACAATGTGCTAAGCCGATTTTATTTCAGCAGGCAAGCCGTCCCTGGTCTGCAAAAGCATGTTGAGGGAAAAATTAAACATGCGCTACTAAACGCCGTCAGTAGCAAGGTCCACCTGACCACCGATGCGTGGACCAGTACCCATGGCCAGGGACGATACCTTTCCCTCACTGCCCATTGGGTCAATGTTGTGGAGCCGGGTACAGATCTTGCGAGTGGCGCTGTACGTGTTCTGCCAACTCCAAGGATTGCAGGAATCCAGTCTGTACACATTGACTCCTCCTCCTACTCCAGTTCCTCAGAATCATCGCTGCAGGAGCCGTCACGGTCTACCTCCACATGGACCCGTGAACGCTTACCTGTTGCGACCGATATGAGCACAGCCGTGGCCAAACGTCAACAGGCCGTCCTGAAATTAATTTCCATGGGGAATCGAAGCCACACAGCGCAGGAGCTCTGGAATGCCATCAAGCAGGAGAGTGACGTGTGGTTTTTGCCAGCGAATCTCCAGCCAGGCTTGGTAGTGTGTGACAATGGCCGAAATCTGGTGGCTAGGGTTGAGCATTCCGATACTGCAAATATCGGGTATCGGCCGATATTGGCTGTATCGGAATTCCGATTCCGAGTTCCGATATTTTCGTCATATCGGATACCGGAATCGGGATTGTCACTGTCACTGTCAGTGTCCGTCGGTCGGGTCTGTCAGGAGTCAGCGGCACTTACCTGGCAGAAGATCTCCGGCGGTCACGGGCTGGACTGCTTCATGGCCGCAATCTTCTTTCCCCGGCGGTCACATGCAGTTTCTCGCGATAACTGCAGTGACTGCTGGGTAATCCCGGCCGTAAAGCAGTCAGTCCGATGACGTCACCGCCGGGGAAGCAGGTAATCAGCTGTGCTGCGTTGCGATGACAGGCTCTGCCTGTCATTGCGATGTAGCAGAGCTGGATCGTCGTGGGACTGTCGTTATGGACTGCGTCGGACAGGTGGTATACTGTTGGTTTGTTTTTTTTTTTTTTTACAGGAGATCGATGGCGTCGCAGGAATGAGAGTATAATAAAATTAATGAAAACTGTGTTGTCTCTTTTATTTCATTAAAAGACTTTTTTCTTGCTGTGTCTTTTTTTAAAACATTTAAAAACTTTGGGATTAATAATGGATCGGTGTCTTATTGACACCTCTCCATTATTAACAGGGCTTATTGTCACCGTGCAATCAACGGTGACATTAACCCCTTATTACCCCGCTTGCCACCGCTACAGGGCAAGTGGGAAGAGCCGGGTAAAGTGCCACAATTGGCACATCTTTTGATGCGCCAAATGTGGGGCTGCTGTAGCCTGGTATTATCAGGCTGTTGAGGGCCAAAATCCATGGGCCTTGACAGTCTTTTAATACCAGGCCGCAGCAGTCTGCATTTTACTTGGCTGGTTAACAAAAATAGGGGGGATCCCCACGCAGTTTTTTTTTTCGAGGGGATCCCCTATTTTTGTTAACCAGCCAAGCTAAGCAGACTGCTGTGGCCTGGTATTATCAGGCTGGCAAGGTCCATGGATATTGGATCCTTACCAGCCTGAAAAACCAGGCCTCAGCGGTCTGCTTCATCTGGCTGGTTAACAAAAATAGGGGGACCCCACGCCAATTTTTTTCGAGGGGATCCCCTATTTTTGTTAATCAGCCAAGATATGCAGACTGCTGTGGCCTGGTATTATCAGGCTGGCAAGGTCCATGGATCTTGGCTCCTTAACAGCCTGAAAATCCAGGCCTCAGCGGTCTGCTTCATCTGGCTGGTTAACAAAAATAGGGGGGACCCCACGCCAATTTTTTTCGAGGGGATCCCCTATTTTTGTTAATCAGCCAAGATATGCAGACTGCTGTGGCCTGGTATTATCAGGCTGGCAAGGTCCATGGATCTTGGCTCCTTAACAGCCTGAAAATCCAGGCCTCAGCGGTCTGCTTCATCTGGCTGGTTAACAAAAATAGGGGGGACCCCACGCCAATTTTTTTCGAGGGGATCCCCTATTTTTGTTAATCAGCCAAGATATGCAGACTGCTGTGGCCTGGTATTATCAGGCTGGCAAGGTCCATGGATCTTGGCTCCTTAACAGCCTGAAAATCCAGGCCTCAGCGGTCTGCTTCATCTGGCTGGTTAACAAAAATAGGGGGGACCCCACGCCATTTTTTTTTCGAAGGGAACCCCTATTTTTGTTAATCAGTTCCCTCTGACGTCACTGATTGTGTCCCTGGCTGACCTGAAGTGAAAGTGGAAAGCAATCAATTAAGCTTTCCACTTAAGGGCCCGTCTCACATAGCGATATCGCTACCGAGATCGCTGCTGAGTCACTAGTTTTGTGACGCAGCAGCGAGCTCACCAGCGATATCGCTGTGTGTGACATTCAGCGACGATCAGCCCCCCTGCCGGGTATCGCTGATCGTCGCTGAAATGTCAGGACCTTTTTTGATCGCTGGTTTCCCGCTGACAGGCACGCATCGCTGCGTGTGACAGGCTGGAGACCAGCGATCCGCTGGTAACCAAGGTACACAGCGGGTTTCCAGGCGCGGGGCTGTGCCTAGAAACCCGCTGTGTACCTTGGATACCAGCGCCCTGATGCAGGGAGCTGGTATCCAAGGTACACAGCGGGATTCCAAGCGCTGCGCGGTGCCTGGAAACCCGCTGTGTACCTTGGTTACCAGCGGATCGCTGGTCTCCCGCCTGTCACACGCAGCGATGCGTGCCTGTCAGAGGGAAACCAGCGATCAAAAAAAGGTCCTGACATTTCTGCGACGATCAGCGATACCCGGCAGGGGGGCTGATCGTCGCTGAATGTCACACACAGCGATATCGCTGGTGAGCTCGCTGCTGCGTCACAAAACTAGTGACTCAGCAGCGATCTCGGTAGCGATATCGCTATGTGAGACAGGCCCTTAAGCGATGTTACCCGCAGTGTTGCTGTCCCAGATCGCTGCCTGAGCTGCCTGTTTGGCAGCTCAGCAGCGATCATGTAGCGATACACCAGCGATCCTGACAAGTGCATATCGTTGTCGGGATCGCTGGTGTATCGTTATCTGACACCCAGCCTTTACTCTCCTGTCAGCCAGGAGAGGAACTCATTCATTTGGGGGTTTACTGTGAGGCTGCAGAATTAGCTGCGGTCCCTGCAGTAAACATTAACCCTTTCTGAAGGATTACACCGTGGGACCTGACTGTGCATGGGATAGGTAAGAATAATTTTGCTTTTTTATTTTATTTTTATTACAGGAAATGGTTTTTGCAGTAAAATAAAAGATGGTCAAAAACATGTGTCTTTATTTCATTAAAATGATTTTTAATTAAAGTGTGTGTTTTATTTTTATTTCATGCAATAGGATTAATAATTGATAGTTGTCTAATTGACAGCTCTCAATTATTAACCTGGCTTAAGGTCACCTTTCAATAGCAAGGTGGCTTTAACCCCATATTAACCCATTCGCCACCGCTACAGGGCAATGGGAATAGACGGGCAAAGTGCCAGAAAGGGCGAATCTAATTATAGATTTGTCTTTCCTGGGGTGTCTGGGGGCAGATGTTAGTAGCCGGGGGGGGGCCAAAAATAATGGTCCCTCTCTGGGCTATTATTATCTGCCCCCACTCACTGGCTTTGTCTGTCTGGTTGCGAAAATAGGGCGGGAGCCCACGCATTTTTTTTCAGCAATTTTACACCTCATATATATATATATATATACATGTCATTGAATTTGTGACACATATATTATATTTATATTTGTAGTTCATACACTTCTACATAGTATAATAGCCGCTAATTCAATTGCTGGCTTTTGTGAAAATGCAGAACCCGACATGAAATGACACTTGGTGTACATAGGGTTAACCATGTCCTTTGCTATCTGATTTGCACAAACAATTACATCAGTCTATGTGTGCAAAATTTCACACCTGTAGGGGTTAATTAAAGGTGTAAATTCGTAGCAAAAAAGTCCGTTTTTTTTACAACGAATTTACACCTTTAATTAACCCCTACAGGTGTGAAATTTTGCACACATAGACTGATTTAATTGTTTGTGCAAATCAGATAGCAAAGGACATGAAAAGACATGGTTAACCCTATGTACACCAAGTGTCATTTCATGTCGGGTGCTTCTGTCTTTTCACAGAAGCCGGCTTTACCCGGCAATTGAATCAGAGGATATTTTACTATGTAGAAGTGTATAAACTATACATATATGTATATATATATGTCACAATGACATGTACATATATATATATATATATATATATATATGTATTCTATGTGTGTATATTTAGTGTTTACAAGGAAAGAATGGGTTTTTTTTAGTTACGATATTTTGTTCCCATAGACTTACATTGGATTTCCGGTATCGGTATCGGGTATCGCCGATATTTTAATGGTATCGGCGATACCATTCCGATTCCGATACTTTTGGATATCGGAAAGTATCGCTCAACTCTACTGGTGGCAGCTCTGGGCCTTGGCAACCTCACGCACATACCATGTCTGGCACATGTGCTCAACTTGGTCGTGCAGAGTTTTTTGAGGGACTATCCGGATCTTGATGCACTGCTGCACAAGGTCCGCCTAGAGTGCGCTCACTTGCGACGTTCCAGCATGGCCAGATCGCGCATTGCAGCTCTGCAACGCAGATTTCGCCTTCCTGAACATCGCATCATTTGTGACGTACCCACCAGGTGGAATTCCACGTTACATATGTTGGAGCGGTTGTGTGAGCAGCAGCCAGCAGTAATGGAGTATCAGCTGCATCAGGTGCAATCAACTCGCAATTTGCGCCGTTCACACTTCACCACTACTGAGTGGGCCTCTATGAAGGACATCTGCCACGTTTTGCGTGCGTTTGATGAGTCAACGCGTATGGCGAGTGCAGATGATGCACTAGTCAGCCTGACTGTCCCCCTTATCTGCCTGCTTCAAAAAACACTGCAAGCACTAAGGGATAAGGTTTGGAAGAGGTGGAGGATGAGGAGTCACAAATTCCATCACCTTCTGGACAGTCAGCGCAACGTGGTTCCTCACAATGGGCTGGGCAGGGCTCACTTTGTGAGGAGGATGAGGAGGAGTTAATGGAGGAGGAAGACATCGCTCCAGAGGGAGGTACACAACGCTCTAGTCAGTATGTAGAGCGAGGGTGGGGTGATGCAGAGCAGGCAGAGATGATGCCTCTTGCAGGGGACAGCGTTTCTTGACCAGTTGGGAGTCTGCAGCACATGGTTGATTTCATGCTGCAGTGCCTGAGAAACGACCGCCGCATCGCCCACATTCTCACCACGTCTGATTATTGGGTGTACACCCTCCTAGACCCTCGCTACCGGGACAACTTACAAAGCCTCATCACACCGTTGAACCGGGAGCATAAAATGCGGGAGTACCAAGACACACTGGTGCAATCCATAATGTTCTCCATTCCAGCCGAGAGCACTGCTGCTGCTACTGCTTTACAAAGCAGCTCTGTGCGTCGAGGCAGTGGAGACAGCTCTGCAACAAGAGGGAGCAGAAGCAGCGCCTCTGCACAGGGCAAGACCAGTATGTTCCAAATGTGGCGAAGTTTTGTGGCAGCGCCACAAATGTCTACACCATCCGAGACGGCTCCAGTCAGCAGGAGGCAATGTTTCCATAAGATGGTGACAGACTACATGTCTTTCCCTCTCAGTGTACTCCCAGATGGCTCTTCCCCATTCAAGTTTTGGGTCTCTAAGCTGGATACATGGCCAGAGCTTAGCCAGTATGCATTGGAGGTGCTGGCTTGCCCTGCTGCCAGTGTATTATCGGAGCGCATCTTTAGTGCTGCAGGTGGTGTACTAACAGACCAGCATGCGACTATCCTCCGATAATGTAGACCGGCTTACTTTTCTGAAAATGAACAAGGCATGGATCTCGCCTGAATTTTCCTGTCCGGTTTCCGATTAAATAACTGGTTGGCAACGTTATCCATGTCTCCTGTTATGTTCATCTTTCTACCACCTGAACTCTACTCCTTGGGCTACAACACTGCCAGTTGCTGCTCAGAAGTGTCGTGTCCACAGACCAATACACAAGCTATAGTGTTAGTGGGGTTCAGTAACGCCAGCTGTTCCCCTGCTGTGTGTCCGGCAAGAAGTCTCCTGTTCCTTACACATGCACAGAAAAACCCATGTCGAACATGCTCCAAATAGGGAAGAGCCGTCACCCTGATTGTTATGCTTAAAACAGGAAAGTTTGAAGTTTTCCAGGCCTAGAATGATAATTTTTTATAAGAAATATGGACAAATAATAATTTGTCATCACAGCGCATATCTGCGCATGTCTATTAGAAATGGTAACAAAAACTAAAACATAGTGTTCACTTTTTAAAATTAATGCATAAAAGTACATTTCATAATTATCAATTAATGCTTTTTAAGGAACTTTATCTGTACCTGTAAGATAATGCAGTCAATGGATGTACGAATCATAAACATCATCATCATCATCCTCACGAGTTATATTTATGACAGACATAATAAAATACACAGACTGATGCCAACTGTAACTTCACACACCATATATAAAATGGCCAGCATCTAAACCTGGTAATAATGCGCAATAATAAATTATTACATCTAGAAAGTGCATCATGCATACTGACAATAGGTAGTTATACCTGCAAGTGCTGGTGAAACAACCACAACAGATATAAATTAATAATGGTATATAGGTATCACAGTGCATAGTTACTCATGGACAATGTCGATCTAATACTGTACCTCAATAAAGGCAGCTTCAACCATCATGCTTGTTTGTCTTGTAGATTGTTAAAGAGGGAACGTGCTTTTTTTGTTGCTCATAGGTGGAGTATTATACAGTAAATGATTACTGCTGTCGTATTTTTGGCGTCCCTAGGGCAGAATAACGCTGCGTAACGTCACATTTTAGAGAGAGTCATATAATAGACACACGCTACCCTACCCTACACGTGACAGTAGGAAGGTAGTGTTGACGGATAAAGCCTTGCGCAACCAGACATGCTTTTACCCTCTTCAACACTGTACAAGCAAAAAATGCATGATTGCAGCCGCAGACTTTATTGACGTACAGTATAACATTGCCATTACCCATCAGAGGCTGTCCACTGTCTGATACAGACATAGAATATACCTTTGCTATCCGTAGCCTTTGTTTCACCTCCACTTGCAGGCACACACTTAAATTGTGACAATGCATAATGTTTTTTTAAATGTTTATTTTTTATCGTACATTATTGCATCATCACATTGATGAGTCCATGCTGGACATGTCATACATGCTGTCCAAAGTAACAATTTTCTTAACTGAAATAATTGAAATCTGTGTGACTGTCACATATAAATTGTAATGATGATGATGAGTGACTATTACAAAATCCATTGTCTTCACTATGTTATGGTTTAACATAGCGTTCCTTACGCATTATTCCTAAATACAAAAATGGACTTTTATTCTTAAATTTACAACACTATATTTTGTAAAATAATTTTTGGGTGGTGTGTTGTTCCATTTCTTGTTGCCATGTGCTTATATGCGTTTATATTTGCAGGGTGTTTATTTTTATTCTTGGAATTGAAATTCATCATTTTATTGTCCTAGTAAAACTTCATTTATTCTTGTTTGAAGTACATACATTTGCAATGGCCACGTAACAAGGCAATAACTCAATATTTTATTTAAAACCCTCCTTGACCCTGGGCTTCAACACCGCCAGTTGCTGCTCAGAAGTGTTGGATGCACAGATGAAAACTATCGCTGATGTGTTTGTGGGGTTCAGTAACGCCTGCTGTTCCCCTGCTGTGTGTCTGGCAAAAATTACTGCTGCTAACTCCAAATTAAACTTCCAACATCTCATACTAGGCCTCTGCCTACACCCTCCTTGACCCTGGGCTTCAACACCGCCAGTTGCTGCTCAGAAGTCTTGGATGCACAGATGAAAACAATCGCTGATGTGTTTGTGGGGTTCAGTAACGCCTGCTGTTCCCCTGCTGTGTGTCTGGCAAAAATTACTGCTGCTAACTCCAAATTAAACTTCCAACATCTCATACTAGGCCTCTGCCTACACCCTCCTTGACCCTGGGCTTCAACACCGCCAGTTGCTGCTCAGAAGTGTTGGATGCACAGATGAAAACAATCGCTGATGTGTTTGTGGGGTTCAGTAATGCCTGCTGTTCCCCTGCTGTGTGTCTGGCAAAAATTACTGCTGCTAACTCCAAATTAAACTTCCAACATCTCATACTAGGCCTCTGCCTACACCCTCCTTGACCCTGGGCTTCAACACCGCCAGTTGCTGCTCAGAAGTGTTGGATGCACAGATGAAAACAATCGCTGATGTGTTTGTGGGGTTCAGTAACGCCTGCTGTTCCCCTGCTGTGTGTCTGGCAAAAATTACTGCTGCTAACTCCAAATTAAACTTCCAACATCTCATACTAGGCCTCTGCCTACACCCTCCTTGACCCTGGGCTTCAACACCGCCAGTTGCTGCTCAGAAGTCTTGGATGCACAGATGAAAACAATCGCTGATGTGTTTGTGGGGTTCAGTAACGCCTGTTGTTCCCCTGCTGTGTGTCTGGCAAAAATTACTGCTGCTAACTCCAAATTAAACTTCCAACATCTCATACTAGGCCTCTGCCTACACCCTCCTTGACCCTGGGCTTCAACACCGCCAGTTGCTGCTCAGAAGTGTTGGATGCACAGATGAAAACAATCGCTGATGTGTTTGTGGGGTTCAGTAATGCCTGCTGTTCCCCTGCTGTGTGTCTGGCAAAAATTACTGCTGCTAACTCCAAATTAAACTTCCAACATCTCATACTAGGCCTCTGCCTACACCCTCCTTGACCCTGGGCTTCAACACCGCCAGTTGCTGCTCAGAAGTGTTGGATGCACAGATGAAAACAATCGCTGATGTGTTTGTGGGGTTCAGTAACGCCTGCTGTTCCCCTGCTGTGTGTCTGGCAAAAATTACTGCTGCTAACTCCAAATTAAACTTCCAACATCTCATACTAGGCCTCTGCCTACACCCTCCTTGACCCTGGGCTTCAACACCGCCAGTTGCTGCTCAGAAGTCTTGGATGCACAGATGAAAACAATCGCTGATGTGTTTGTGGGGTTCAGTAACGCCTGCTGTTCCCCTGCTGTGTGTCTGGCAAAAATTACTGCTGCTAACTCCAAATTAAACTTCCAACATCTCATACTAGGCCTCTGCCTACACCCTCCTTGACCCTGGGCTTCAACACCGCCAGTTGCTGCTCAGAAGTGTTGGATGCACAGATGAAAACAATCGCTGATGTGTTTGTGGGGTTCAGTAACGCCTGCTGTTCCCCAGCTGTGTGTCCGGCAAAAATTACTGCTAGCTACCTACACATGGTGAAAAAAACATGACATGTCAAAGTGGCTAGTGCTACACATAGATGTGAGGCTACACCCTGATTTCTAAGCTGTAAACAAGTGAAACGTCAGCTTTAAAACCATAAAATGATTAGTCTTTGTCACAAATCTGTAACAAAATAATTGTGACATATTATTGCAGATATGCACATGTCGAACACAAATGCTAACACAAAAGCCTACTTATGCTATAGGATACTGATGGTCAACCTTGTCACTCCATAACTTAGACAAATCCAACTCACATCATGACTCAAATGCTGCAATGTTGGAAGTGCATAATGTGGGTTGAACTTTGACAACAGCTGCAGTGCGAAGGTTAGACTTCAGTGTTCTTGGCTTTTAAATAAAAGCATACAAGTAAATATAATAATCCATTGTTGATTAAGGGACGTGATGTACACCTGTAATATTGTGCAAACAATGGATGTAGGAATAGTCCTCTTCAACATTACTTATATTTGTGTCATTTTAAAAAATACATATTTAATTAGAAAGTTAACACCCCATATCATAAAGGTCCATCATGTAAACATGATAATCGGTAACAAAAATCATGCATTACCTTGTTAAAGTCAATAGTGCATAGTCACAATAGCAAAATATATACCTGCAAGTGGTGCTGAAACAACGACAACTGATAGAAAAGGTGAATGATATCTAGTTATCAGACTGAATAGCGACACCTGTACAATGTCGATATAATACTGTACCTTAACAAAACAGCTGTGTCACACCTCACACGCGTTTTTCTTGTAGCTTCTTATGTAATAGGGCACATGCTTGTATGTTTCATCATAGGTGCATGTTTACTGAGTAAAGCAGTCATGACAATGTCTTTGTGTTGTCGGTACGCTAGCGATGATGAACGATGCGCAACGTGAATGTTAGTCTGCGTCATAAAACGCACAGACGCTCCAATACCCAACACGTCACAGCAGGAAGCCAGTCTGTGCGTCCAAACAAAGGCGCAAGCATACATGCACGCAGCGTCGGACTGGAACACCTTGGGCCCACCAGAGAAAATCTTTCTTGGGGCCCACTATGTAGCTACATAGAAATAAATACAAGACCACCAATTGTGCAGTAAAACACACTAATATCAGGGTATAATATAAGGTAGTACATGTCTTAATTATGTAGCAGGAATTGGGGTAGCCTCCCTCATAGATTATAAAGCAGCCCCCCTCATAGGGGATAATGCTGCCCCCCTCATAGAGGATAATGCTGCCCCCCCTCATAGGGTATAATGCTATATATATATATATATATAGAGAGAGAGAGAGAGAGAGAGATAGATAATAGATAGATACCATATATACTCGAGTATAAGCCGACCCCCCCTAATTTTGCCACAAAAAACTGGGAAAACTTATCGACTCGAGTATAAGCCGAAGGTGGAATATGAGATTATGCCCCATATGCTGCCCATGTATTATGCCCCCATAGATGCTCCATAGATTGTGCCCCATAGATGCTCCATAGATTGTGCCCCCATAGATGCTCCTTAGATTATGCCCCCATAGAAGCTCCATAGATTGTGCCCCCATAGATTATGCCCCTATAGATGCTCCATAGATTATGCCCCCATAAATGCTCCTTAGATTATGCCCCCATAGATTATGCCCCATAGATGCTCCTTAGGATTATGCCCCCATAGAAGCTCCATAGATTGTGCCCCCATAGATTATGCCCCTATAGATGCTCCATAGATTATGCCCCCATAAATGCTCCTTAGATTATGCCCCCATAGATGCTCCTTAGATTATGCCCCCATAGAAGCTCCATAGATTGTGCCCCCATAGATTATGCCCCTATAGATGCTCCATAGATTATGCCCCCATAGATGCTCCATAGATTATGCCCCATAGATGCTCCATAGATTATGCCTCCATAGATTATGCCCCCATAGATTGTGCCCCCATAGATTGTGCCCCCATAGATTGTGTCCCCATAGATGCTCCTTAGATTATGCCCCCATAGATGCTCCTTAGATTATGCCCCCATAGAAGCTCCATAGATTGTGCCCCCATAAATGCTCATTAGATTATGCCCCCATAGAAGCTCCATAGATTATGCCCACATAGATGCTCCATAGATTATGCCCCCATAAGTGCTCCTTAGATTATGCCCCATAGAAGCTACATAGATTGTGCCCCCATAAATGCTCCTTAGATTATTCCCCCATAGATGCTCCATAGATTGTGCCCCCATAAATGCTCCACAGATTATGCCCCCATAGATTATGCCCCCATAAATGCTCCACAGATTATGCCCCCATAGATTATGCCCCCATAAATGCTCCACAGATTATGCCCCCATAGATTATGCCCCATAAATGCTTCACAGATTATGCCCTCATAGATTATGCCCCCATAAATGCTCCACAGATTATGCCCCCATAGATTATGCCCCATAAATGCTCCACAGATTATGCCCCCATAGATTATGCCCCCATAAATGCTCGCCAGATTATGCCCCCATAGATTATGCCCCCATAAATGCTCCCCAGATTATGCCCCCATAGATTATGCCCCCATAAATGCTCCCCAGATTATGCCCCATAGATTATGCCCCCATAGATTATGCCCCCATAAATGCTCCAGATTATGCCCCCATAGATTATGCCCTCATAAATGCTCCCCAGATTATGCCCCCATAAATGCTCGCCAGATTATGCCCCCATAGATTATGCCCCCATAAATGCTCCACAGATTATGCCCCCATAGATGCTGCAAAAAAAAAAAAAAAAAAAGACATACTCACCTCTCGTCGCTGGGGGCCAGGTGCTGGTGTCCTGAGCAGGCTCAGGGCCCCAGCACCTGCTATATTTACCTGTCACCGGGTCCACTGCTGAGCGCCGCTGTCTTCGGTCCTCCGGCAGTGAATGCTCAAGCAGGGGGCGCGGCGCTCACTAATGACATCATCGCGCCCTCTGCCTGAGCATCGCAGCAAGAGAGGACGCGAGGACAGCAACGCTCAGCGGTTGGAGCGGGTGACAGGTAAGTAATGATATTCACTGCTTCCCCACGCCCATGGGGGCGTGGGAAGCAGTGAATATTCATTTCTCTTTAGCAGCGGGGACAGGGGCTCCTGCCTCCTGTCACCCGCTGCTGCTCCGCTGGCACGGGGCCCCCATGGCAGCTGCGTGGTGTGCCGCTATTAGCGACACGCCACCGACTGGGGGCCCTGGAGCAGCGGGGGCCCTAGGCAACTGGCCCCTGTATGCCAGCAGGTGCCAGGGCCCCCCAGATGCCAGGGCCCACCGGAGAATCCTCCGGTTCTCCAGTGGGCCAGTCCGACCCTGCATGCACGTACCCTGTTTATAAAGCTATATAAAAAAAAGTATGTAGTAGTGACGCACACTTTATTGAGGTACAGTATTACATCGCCATTCACCATCTGTGGCTATGCAGTCTCATCTATATATACCTTATCTATCCGTTGTCATGCTTGCAAGTCCACAGTCAGGCATAAATAGCTATTTTCACTATGCACTATGCACTTTTTAAAGGTTATGTTTGTTAATATAAATGATTATTGGCACATATTATCAGTATTACATGATGGAAATTTTATATATTTTTATAAACTGTTTAGTGATATTATTCTGCAAATGTAACGTTTTATGAATGTCACAGATAACTTGTAATGCTGATTATGTTTTGAAGTCAGACATTCATTGTCTATACAATAAAAATGGTGTACATACTGTTACTTATCCATCATTAATGGATTCTGATATGTACTTGTATGCTTTTATTTAAAACCGTATAGCAGATTACTTAACCAATTTTTTTTGTGTTTTGCATTGCTTTTCAACATGTTAATGTATGCGTTTATGTTTGTCAATTCTTTATTTATATTGATTTTTTTAAGTAAAATCATCATCTTATGGTACTAAAGGTTATCTTTCTCTTGTTTGGAGTATAGACATTTTTAATTGACACGTAACAAGGAAAATACTTGATCTAGTATTTAAACATCCTCCTTGACCCTGGGCTCCAACACCGCCAGTTGTTGCTCGGAAGTGCTGTTAGCACAGTCAACACTTGCTCCTGTGTTACTGGGGTTCAGTAATGTCAGCTGTTCCCCTGCTGTGTGAACGGCAAAAAGTCCTGCTGCCTCCACCCTGTTCTCTTCTCATCCCTGGGCTCCAACACCGCCAGTTGTTGCTCGGAAGTGCTGTTAGCACAGTCAACACTTGCTCCTGTGTTACTGGGGTTCAGTAATGTCAGCTGTTCCCTGCTGTGTGAACGGTAAAAAGTCCTGCTGCCTCCACCCTGTTCTCTTCTCATCCCTGGGCTCCAACACTGCCAGTTGTTGCTCGGAAGTGCTGTTAGCACAGTCAACACTTGCTCCTGTGTTACTGGGGTTCAGTAATGTCAGCTGTTCCCCTGCTGTGTGAACGGCAAAAAGTCCTGCTGCCTCCACCCTGTTCTCTTCTCATCCCTGGGCTCCAACACCGCCAGTTGTTGCTCGGAAGTGCTGTTAGCACAGTCAGCACTTGCTCCTGTGTTACTGGGGTTCAGTAATGTCAGCTGTTCCCCTGCTGTGTGAACGGCAAAAAGTCCTGCTACCTCCACCCTGTTCTCTTCTCATCCCTTGGCTCCAACACTGCCAGTTGTTGCTCGGAAGTGCTGTTAGCACAGTCAACACTTGCTCCTGTGTTACTGGGGTTCAGTAATGTCAGCTGTTCTCCTGCTGTGTATACGGCAAAAAGTCCTGCTGCCTCCACCCTGTTCTCCTCTCATCCCTGGGCTCCAAAACCGCCAGTTGTTGCTCGGAAGTAATTGGCACGGGTACTCACTCCTGCCCAGCCTGGTTACAGCACGACAGCTGTTTCCTGGCAGTGTCAACGTCAATTAGCCTTCAATAAGTTGTCCTGTCGTGTTTCATTCGGGTTAGCCGACTCTATGGTGCCTGCAGTTTAGGTGCTTCCTATGTGTGCTGCGAGATATGTAAATAAAGGCTGTTTCCGTTGTGACAATAGGACAAGCACCCACTGTAGGACTGTGTGATTCGGTAACTGCGGACGGCTTGCGGACTGTCAACTTACATTTTCATGGGTGCCTTATGGCACCCGTCCGGGTTCCAGTACCGTCAGCTGGTACTCCGCAGTGCCTTTGGCCTAGGTGCCTCCATCTCGGTATCCGAGTTCCAGCAACGTCTGCTGGTCCTTGGTAGTGCTTTGGAGCACAGGTACCTCCTGCTTAGTAACCGTGTCCCAGTAACGTCAGCTGGTCCTCGGTTGTGCCATTGGCTCTTTTCCTTCTGCTGCCCTTCCGGGTTCCAGTACAGTCAGCTGGTCCTCGTTACTTCCATTGGTTCTTGTACCTTCTGCTACCCGTCCGGGTTCCAGTACCGTCAACTGGTTCTCCGCAGTGCCTTTGGCCTAGGTGCCTCCATCTCGGTATCCGAGTTCCAGCAACGTCTGCTGGTCCTTGGTAGTGCTTTGGAGCACAGGTACCTCCTCTTAGCAACCGTGTACCAGTAATGCCAGCTGGTCCTCGGTTGTGCCATTGGCTCTTTTCCTTCTGCTGCCCCTCCGGGTTCCAGCACAGTCAGCTGGTCCTTGTTACTTCCATTGTCTCTTGTACCATCTGATACCCGTCCGGGTTCCAGTAACGTCAGCTGGTTCTCGAAAGTTAGTCAGCCTTCTTGTACCTTCAGCTACATTTCCAAATTGAAGATTTTTTAAATGTTTTTTTGGGTAATCACTATGGATCTCCAACAATGAAGACGACGACCCTGATGACCACCCCGAAGAAGACGACGAGCCCGAAGACGAGGACCCTGAAGACGAGGACCCTGAAGAGGACGACAACAACCCTGGAGACCACCCCGAAGAAGACGACGACCACAAGGACGATGAGCATCAAGCCAACCAGCCTGAACACCATCACAAAGAACAAATAAAAGATTACCCAGAAGAAGATCAGCAACAGGACAAAAGAAGGTTAAGACAAACTACAAGATACAGAACAAGAGACAGAAGAACAATAAGCAGAAGATCAAAAAGCAGAAGAACATGAAGTATAAGACCAAAATTAAGAGCTAAATATATGCTCTAAATTATAAGCAGAAGAAGACTAAGCAGTGTATGGGGGTGAGTCCGTTCCTCCTCGTGGTGCCCCTGGAAAATGCCTGCTGCTGCTGCAGGCTAAACTGAACGCGGACAAACACTGTTGTAATTTAAATCTTTGGTGACAGCAAGAACGGAAGGATGAAAAATTCATACTTTTACAGATTACAAGTACAGGAATCTCTGTCACAAATAAGAATATGATGAAGAAGATGAATAGGAAGAAGATGAAGAAGTAGAATATGAAGAAGAATAATAGTTTAATAAGAAGAATATGAGTAATGTTAACAAAAAGATCAATAGCAAGAAGTTTAAGAAGAAGATAAATAAGGTGAAGATGAAGAATAATTTGATAAAAAAGATGATGCTGCTGAAGATTATGAAGGAGAAAGTGTGGCAGAAGTTAAAAAGGTGAAGAGCATGGAAGTTGTGAAACATACATATTTGCCAAAATAGAAAAAAGGTTAACAACATTGTCAATTTCTTCGTCAATCCGAACGTCTTTAAAAAAAAAAGTATTACTGCTATTTCATTTGATTGGGTTAAACATGCTATGCCTTTAATGTCTCCTCAACCTCCCCCAATACATTCTACATTACTCTTTGTTGTTTTCCTTCATGTACAATTAACCTAAAAGGCAAGAATGGGTTTTTTTTAATTCCGATATTTTGTTCCCATAGACTTACATTGGATTTCCAGTATCGGTATCGGGTATCGCCGATACTTTTTGGGTATCGGCGATACCTGATATGGAAATTTAATTAGGATAAATATATCCTTCCATGTTTGCTGCTTACTTCTCCAAATCTCTATTTTAATGTCTTCTTTGAGCGCTCAGAACGAAATGAAAACTGTCCACAACGCAAGTGTCAGTATAACAGTTCGTCAAAGACATACATTTATTATTCATTCAAGGTTTTATACGTTTACAAAAAGGGGCTGGTTAGTCAATTAAAAGCTGCTAGATTATTGGCTGTTCTAGTGTAAGTATGATAATTATGATAATCATGATTAAAAGAGCTGAAGTTGCAGAATTATTGTTTTATATTCTTGTGACCTAGTTGTCTTGCATGACTGTAAGGTAAACAACAGATAGCTAATAAGACTTTATGTACTTCATGTACTTGTTCCTTATGAAGGCCTTATGAAGGCCTTATGAAGGCCAGATTTCTTTAAAACGACTGATTATAGCTGGCCTAGAAATATGTGAGCACAGGGTTTTTTAGCAAGTGAGATCTATCTAACTGTGAACTGTGAATACATATATGTGAATATACTTTGAATATATGGAATACATATATATTTCCATGACAGTCCCCCCTTAGATACCACTTGCCCTAAAAACCTGCTCCTGGCCCAAAGCGCTGCAACTCTTTTGTGCTGCCGGCGAGTTGAGACACCCCTAGTACATGCCTCCCCAATCGAATACAGACTTTTGGCAAATGGGCGGTCAGGAGGACTGTCCCTGTCGGGGGTTTATGTGTTTGCAATCATAATCTCATAATAATAGTTGATAGGGTGTTTCATCAAGGATGTGTATTCTCAGTCTGGAGGTAGTTCGGAGATCTGGTCAAACCAGGCAGTTCCATCCGGACTGGTGCGAGGTCCAAGATGATGAGTGGCATCAAATTGGTTGTCTCTTGAACAGTTTTTTTCCATTTTCCTGCGGATACAAGGAATTACACAGCAACCAGTAATTAATGCAAAAATGAGAACCCCCATAATGGCTGTCTCAACCTGTGCCAACATTTTCTGCCACCCACTCATCCACCCAAAGTATCGATCCCATGGGTCAGTGACACCTGAGTTCTGTTTCAGTTCCTCTGATAACTCAGTAAGTTTCTGTATTGCCATTGTGACTTTACCATTTGGGCCAGTGTTGTCTGGGATGTAGGTGCAACAGGTGTCTTTGATCATTTTGCAAACACCTCCTTTCTCAGCTAGAATCATATCCAAAGCCATTCTATTCTGGAATGCCATAATGGAAGTGGGGCCTAACTGTGCTGCCAAACCTTTTACAGCATCTATGGTGACGTTAACAAATCTCTGCTGGTTATAATAGATGTAATTTATCCAATCAACATTTTTGTTTATAGTTACTAGTGGCAATAGTGACTCAAATCCTGCTTTAACTTGGTCTCTGGCCTTGAACTCATCAAGTAGGTCATCTGTCTGGTCAGTCAGAGCATCCACGACATCCTTCATGGCTTAGGTGTCTCTCCTGGTACGGGAGCTTCCTTGCAATGCGATACGTGGATCCAAACAGGCTTTCCCTCTAGTTACACAGAGGTTGGTGTCATCTGGGGCTCTTGGACAGGATCATCAAATCTGGCAGTGAAGAGAAAAAACTCGAGAATGGACATTAGTTTTTGACCAATTCAATTACATAAGTGTTATGATTTGGTAGCTGAGGAGAGCAGGCAAAAAAGGCAATACACCAGAGAGGTTGGAATCTATGGGATTGCAGTACCCTGACTAACCACCACAACTAAAGGCAGCCGTGGAGCGTTCCTACGTTGGTCCTAGACGCCTCGTCACAGCCTGAGAAGCTAACTACACCTAAAGATAGAAAAAGGAAAGCGATCTGCCCCAGAGCAGATCCCCAAAGAACATAGAAAGACCCCAAACATGTAATGGCGATTAGACAAGAGGAATACAGACACAGACAGAAAATAGTATGAGCAAACGTTGGGGCCCAAACTTCCTAAATAGAAAAGGATAGGAAAGGCACTTACTGCAACCCCAAAAAAACCTGAAAAGTACCAACTCTACTAATTACAAAAACACCTGAGATCACACGACCTCTACCACCTAAATTAGTTCTCTGGTGTAACAAAAACTAAACAGCAACCACTGAAAAAAAAAACTGGAAAAGGCAAATGAACAAACAACAGTGGCTGAACTAAACTGCAAGCACCAAAAAAACTAAAAGAAGAAAATGTCTTATCTGTTAGCAGAAGATGCAGGCACGAAACAGCTTTTCTGGGTCTCTGGAGTGTGCCTTACGCTAAACAGTGCAATTAGGAGTGTGTCATGCCATGGTTTGCGTGTCTTTTGGGCAATTTTTCAGCATTCTATTCTTAAGTGTTTCGTTCAGTTTTTTCTACCTTCCTGCTGCTCTGGGGGTGGTAAGGAGTGTGTAGGCCTAAATCTGACCCTACTGCTAATCGGGTCTTGTGTGTCAGATTTGCTGTGAATGCGGGTCCCTGATCACTTTCTATCATTTCTGGAACCCCGTATCTGCACACTATTTTCCGAAAGTAGCTTTGTTGCAGTAGTCTTTGCTGACTTGGAAGGCTTCTGTTCATCTTGAAAATACTTCTTTTGACCACAATGGCGTATTTGAATCCTTCACTTGGCGATATCTGGATGTGGTCTATCTGGATCCTTTGAAGCTGGTAGAGTGGTCTTTCCAGATGAGGTGAGGGGGACTTTCTTCCATACGTCCAGGCTTGCATTTGCCGCAGGTCAGACAGCTGCTGGTGAATTTGGCTGTTAGGGTGGAGATCCCTGAAGCGAACCAGTAAGCACCAATCAGATCATTCATCTGTGTCTTTGATATGTGGATGTGGGTCCATGTACCCATTGGACCACCATAGGGTGCATACTTTGTGGTAGGCAGAGTTTGAAGTCTATTATTGATAGCCTTCCTTCTTCACGTGTTGCTTTTTTTCGCATTCAGCTCTTCTTCTCCTTTTTGAGCTTGGTCTTGCAACTTCTTGAGCAGATCCCAGGACGTCTTTTTGTCAGGTTTCTTGTCTTCAGTCGTTATGTAGTAGCCGTCCGGCTCTACAACCTCTCCCACTTCTCCATGTTGTCTTCCTTTGGCTGCTTCTTTGGCTGCCATGTCCGCCATGTTATTGCCTCATGCCTCTTCTGTTCTCAGTTTTCCATGCACTTTGATTTTTCAAATTGCCACCATTTTGGAAGTTGGAGTATACCCAGTAGGTCCCTGAAGGCTCCATGATGCTTCACGGTTGTCCCGTTTGCTGTGATGAAGTCCCTTGTAGCCCAGATGGGTCTAAAGTCGTGTGCTATGCCATGCGAGTACCTGTAGTCCGTGTACATGTTTGCAGTCTTGCCTTCTGCCATCTGGCAGGCCTTCGTCAGCGCTATCAATTCTGCTTCCTGGGCTGACAGGCTAGGTGACAGACTTCTGGACCACAGGATTTCTTGATTGCTGGTCACTGCACTTCCTGTGTTGAAACTTCTTCTGGAGCCATCCAAGTATCCCCCCTTGGGAGTGGGAGTAGAGTGGCCGGGCTGAGGACTGTACGTCTGGAGACGGTGACATTATGAGACAAAGGCAATAGAGGCGCCACAAAGATGCCTGGCGGTGGGGAGATTACTGTTGGTTGAGCTTGATTGAAGATTGCCAAGATGTCATGCGGAGTGAGAGTTTCCAGTGGCTGTCCAAGAGTGATGTCAGCAACCTTGTCCAGGAGGGTGTGTGCTGCAGATACTGCCATCAGGCAGGAGGGTGCTCTTCTTGCAGCTGGATCCAAGCGGGCTGAGAGGCAGCCTAAAAGTCTCTGTTTTCCCCGTGAATCCGTGCCAGGACTCCAGTAGCATGACCTTCTTTCTTCCATCAGGTAGACGGAAAGACTTTTCATAGTCAGGTAGGCCTGGTATTGGCGCTGAGACTGTGGAGTTCTTCCAATCTCCTGAATGGGTTGAAGGCTGCGTCTGATAGAAGGAGCGGGGTTGCGTTGATGCAAGCGTACAGAGGCTGCATTAGGACTGAGGCATCAGGGATCCAGGTTCTGCAATACAACACTAGACCAGGGAAGGCCTGCAGCTTTCTTGGAGTTGTTGGGGGAGCCATCTTCTCCACAGTGGTCTTCCAGTCTTTTGACATGTGTTTCGTCTGGTGGGCAATACAGTGTCCCAGGGATGTAACTTGCTTCTGGCATCACTGGACTTTGTTCTTCCAGACCTTACATTGCTGTTCTTCCAGGTAGAGTGGGAGAGACAAGGAATAGACTGTGCAGGTGTCAATGTCAACCACACAAAATAGAAAGGTCATCCACGTGTTGTAGAAGAGTGACTCTTGCATATTCTGCAATCCAGTTGACGAGGATGGAGGACATTGTCTTGGTGAAACTTAAAGGGCTTGTTTTGAGCACCTTGAGGCGACATTGTCCATATGCACTGCACTGGTGCGTGAAAGCAGGCCTCCAGGTGGAGGGGAAACACTGAAGAAGGTACTGGCCAGGTTGATCACCGTGAATACCGTTGCGGTGACTGGGACTCTTGAGAGCAGAGTGTGATGGTTCAGCACTGTTGGGGTTTCAAATACCGTAGCCTCTTTCGCAGCCTCCAGGCCTTGCACCATTCTGAACTCAGTGGGGTTTACAGTCTTTTTCTTCATTGTGGAAAGCTGGGATTGATTCCGATGGGCGAGGCAGCCCGGTTTGGCCTTGTCCTTCAGTATGCGGCAGGGGACTCCCATCTGCTGGTGCAGAGCTGGCGGGAAAA